>APFE031203465.1:60440-102949 GCA_000404065.3 Pinus taeda | reverse complement strand
CCAATTGATGGTATCTATCCTCTGCTACACTAAGCAAGTGGAAACAACTGTACCATAAGCAAAATCTATCCTACTCATAAGAAAACCAAATCACCAAACTGTAATTCGAATTGCATGTGCAAACGAAAACTTAAAGTGCTGGAAATGAAATGGAAGCAACACTACAGCAGAGGGGATCTATGGCTCTCAGGTTGGGCCCTAACCTGAGAGCTATAGTCTCCTTAAGAAACTCAAAACTAGATCACAAACCGCCTTCTTTATTCATAATCTGATGTCATGCCAAATTGGCTTACAAAAAGGAACGAAAACTTAACTGTGCTCCAAAATTACAATAGCAATACGAGAGTTTCAACAACCATCTAAGGCTAAGGCCTTCAGATTTATACAAAACGATGATCCACCAAGTGCCCTTGATTTCAGGGGCTCGGCTGTCCAACTAGAGTCTAACTGCGGATCCCGTAGGGCAGTCATAACTACTGTTCCTGTAGAACAGTTTATGACTGATGTTCATGTAGGACAGCTGGTTGCTTCTTAAGCTCGGAGGGGAGATGGATTGGAGCTCGGAGTTCTTGGTGGGAATCACGAGGAATGTCCCAACACCGTGGACATCTCTCCACAAAATCAGCAGTGCCACCTCATTGTCTCCTTATCCCCTTTTTCGTTGTCTCTTGCTTCCTTTTTAATGCCAAAACCTGGAATCATAATGCATTAGTCACGTAGATAAAGTGTCTAACCTTCTTCCTACAAACAACATGAATAAACTAAGAAATGCATGCATAAGCAAATAAAAATGAATGGTTTGAGCAAGTAAAATAGGCCAAAATGAGCCCAAATTGTACCAAAATTGGGGCTCATCAGAGATCATTATCGCAGAAGTTATCAAAACTGCACAATGCTTTCCTAGATATGTGGAGGAGGAAGAAGTGGAGGATTTGATGAGTACAGTTACAAAGGAGGAAGTTGAAAGTGTCATCAACTCTATGGCAAGAGAAAAAAGCCCTGGGCTGGATGGGTGGACCATAGAACTCTTTCACCATTTTTTTGATCTGATAGGAGCAGAAATAACTGAAGTAGTAGAAGAGTCCAGAAGGAAAGGAGAGGTTTACAGTCCTTTCAACACAACATTTATAGCTCTCATCCCAAAGAAGGAAATTCCTGAAACTTTTGAAGATTTCAGACCAATTTCGTTATGCAACACTATTTACAAGATTATTGCAAAAGTGATTGCAGTCAGAATTAAACTAATACTATCAAGACACATTTCAAATGAACAATTTGGTTTCTTGAATGGCCGACATATCCATGAAGCTATTGGTGTGGCGCAGGAGACACTGCATAGTGTAAAGCAGAAGAACAAGAAGGGAGCAGTAATAAATATCAACTTATCAAAAGCCTATGACAGGATAAATTGGGTATATATCTGTTTGCTTCTAACTCACTTAGGTTTCAAAACGGATTTCATTAGCTGGATCATGGGGTGTATCACAAATGTCAGCTATGCAGTTCTTATCAACGGTGCAGCCACTCCATTTTTCAAAGGACAGAGGGGATTGAGGCAAGGTTTCCCATTGTCTCCTTTGATTTTTCTGTTAGTTGCAGAAGGCTTAAGTCAGTTGATTCATAAATCCAAAAGGGAAGGCAAGGTAAGAGGTATAGAAGTAGCAGTCAACATGTTCATATCTCATCTTCTTTTTGTAGATGATATACTGGTTTTTACAAATGGAGATTCAAATGAAATAAAGGAATTAAAAAACATTTTTGATCTTTTCTTGAAAGCAACTGGAATGTAGATAAACTCCTGGAAATCTCAGCTAATAGTGGAAGGTTTAAATAGACAAGAAAAAGCACAGATCTTTTCTTTCTTTCCTTATAATACGAGCAATATGGAATCACCCTTCAAGTATTTAGGATTTTGGCTTAAACCCAATGCCTATAAGAAAGAATATTGGAACTGGTTGATCGCCAAAATTGAAGCCAGAATCTCACACTAGAGCTACAAATGGCTGTCCAGAGCTGGGAGACTAAATTTAATTAAATCTGTGCTTCTGGCCATGCCAGTCTACTGGGCAGCTTTAACATGGGTTCCTAAAGGAATACTGGAGAAAATAAGGAGAATTTGTAGCAGATTTCTGTGGACGGGCTCAAAGGAGAATTCCGTCCTTCCATGGGCTGCCTGGGAGAAAGTGGCAAGGCCAAAAGAATGGGGAGGATGGGGAATAAAAAACCTTCCTGACTTCAGTCTCACGTTGGCAGCCAAATCAGGCTGGAAGCTTATCAAGATGGAAAACTTATGGTCAAGAGTGGTAAAGAGGAAATATATAGACCCGGTTCCTTTAGAAGACTGGATCAGAAACCCAACCAAGAACAAGAAGAATGTTTTGGTGGTATGGAAAGCAACTGTGGAGTCATTCAAAGTGATTGAACAAGGATTGGCATGGAAGATTGGGAATGGAAGGAATATAAAGATAGGAATGGATCCATGGGTTGGTTGCAATGAAAATTATGCATTATCCCCTGGGCTAATCAGTCACTTAGATGCTAAAGGCTTACACTTCTTAAATCAGGTGGAAAAAGTTGGTCACTCATCAATATGGGGACAAGCTTGGAGAAATGGAGAAGACCTAGACCTAGAGCATAGATGCTGGAATGAATGGAATGTTTATACCCAAGAACTCTCCAGATCAAATGTCAGATTGAAAGACAGCTAGGATCAATTGATCTGGGCTCATGCAGACACGGGAGAGTATTTCCCAAAAAGTGGATATAAAGTCATCATGTCAAGGAAAGGATGGGGAACTCCGAAATGGTGGTCAAAGAACTTATGGAAACTCAAATGTCCGGCAAAGGCTAGACTATTTTTCTGGTGCATTTTACAAAGGAAAATCCCAACATGGGACATACTTCAGTCTATATATATGCATGGTCTAGGGCGATGTACTTTATGCAAATCTGAAGTCGAATCCATCAACCATTTGTTCTTAACTTGCTCAGAAACCAAAAAGGTTTGGGGGGAGGTAGGAAAGCTGATGAACAAAAAGGTAGTATGGGTAGGTGAAAATCTGCCTGAGGTCTGGGCAAAATGGTGGCAACAATATCCTGAAGGAAATATGCGGAACTTGCCTCTCATCATCTGTTGGGGGGTATGGATTGCCAGGAATAGGAGTATTTTTCAGGATAAGGAAACTCCGGGTTCTATTACAGCAATCCAAAGTGTCTCTATCTACTCAAGTATCCCAGAACCTGAGGAGAAAAAAACACCAAGACAAGATAAAGTCGAACAAATAAATGAGGGCATCCCCTGGGCATATTTTGATGGTGCCTTGCAGAACAATAGGGCAGGAGCAGGAATAGCCATTCATTTTAATGCAAATCAATCGTTTAAAGCTTCAGTTGGACTAGGCACAGGATCAAATAACTATGCAGAAATGTCAGCCTTGAAACTCCTTCTCTGTTGGCTCATCCAAAGGAACATCTTCACAATTCAGATCTTTGGAGATTCACTTAATGTTATCAACTGGGTTATCAACTGGGCTAACGGGCAAAGTACTTGCAAAAATCACATATTGAAACCTTTGCTGGAAGAAATTCAGTTTCTAAAAATCTCCTTTAACAGCTTTTCTTTGTGTCATATTTACAGGGATCGTAACGATTCAGCCGAAAAACTTTCTAAGGAAGGTTTGCAGCAGAATCTGGGAGCTGGAAAATCGTAGAAGAAAACTATGAACAGATCCTTATATCGGATCAACCGCCTCACTCCTAGTTACTCGGTTGCAGTCACAGTTTTTACTTTATATATCTCTGCTATACTTATTTCCTAGACTTTTATTATGAATTTTTGGGAATGAAAAATGCAAAATGGTTAAACTCAGATTTTAAATATCCTTTATAGGTGGGTTGTTTTCCTCTCCTGAGGAGACCCATTATTTTTGATTGATTAGCTGCCCTTTTTTTGAAAGGTTTCTTATGGATTACGACTGGACAACTTTATGCAACATGCTAGCACTGTTCTCAGCAGCTTTTTCTCTTGAACAGAAGGTCTTTCCTTCTGGAAGGATAGTTTTGATTGCAGCAACAGTCTTATATCAGCAACAGAAATGCTCAAGCATATGCAATGTAACTTTTTATCTTTTCAATAAAAAGTTCGATTTTTCTTCGGGAAAAAAAAAAAAATGAAAAAAAAATAAATAAATAAATAATATATATATATATATATATATTATATATTATTTATTTATTTATTTATTTATTTATTTAATGATGCTTCTTTCATAATTATTATTAGTAAATAAACTTTAATTTATTAAATTTACAAAATCAAATTAATTGTAATGTTATTTTTGTAATCCAATATTTTATGAACCCCCCGATCGGGATGAGAGCCAGATGAGAGGTTGTTGTGGGATTTGTGCCATGGTCAGGGAAATTATGAAAAGGATTGACGGGTGGTTGGATGGTCGCCTTCACACATGCCTCCCCATTCGTAAGGTGGTGAGGTGGTTTAATGCTCCCATGCCCTAGCATTTGAAAAGCCTCGTAGGGAATAATTTTGGTTTCATCATGGGTGATCCAGACCGGTTGGGTCGATTTGATATGGGCTACGCATGAAGCACTAGTTTGCACATTATCATCTGGGGGTAGCGAAAGATATACCTCAAGCTTTGCACCCATCTACAGGTGGCAGAATTAACCATTTCGTTACTTGTCGTTGTGGGTATGTTCAGAATATAATTTTTGAGATAGTCATATCCCCTATACTTTATCGATGTTTATCTTATTAGTTGATGGATATTCCTGGTGTGTCCTTTTGGTCTAGAATAGAATCTTTCAGTAATATATGGCGAGCAGAAACATGCCATTTTGCTGGCTTGTATGGGAATTTATGGTCCTCAATTAGAAAGTTTGTTGTTTGTATTAATAAAACCTAAGCTCTAGTGTGCATGAAATCATGGATTTTGATTTTATTTATGGCCCTAATCCTTTATTTGGGAGTATTTTTCATGTCTTCTGGTCCTCATAAGAACCCTTTGCCTAGTTTGAGATGGGGAGGGTTTGCGAGGGTACTCCTGGGCTTTCTTATTGTGGCTTTTTTGTGGATCTATAATATCCGTCAAGTTGTTGTAAGCAGATTTTGTGCTCAAACCTATGCCTTGAGGGAGGGGAAAACTTGGTTTCACTAATCTAATGTTCTTTGTTCGATTGCATGTTCTGCTCTAACACTCGCAGGCTCGAGTCTTGTCCTAGTTAACGGACACCATCTACGGGGTCGTCTTCCAGCGTGATGGCCTGCAACCTGGTCGAGGTCTTTGGGGGCGAAAGTCTTGGGGTCTATGAGTAATTGCCAATTCTATCCTTACAAGTTTCAAAGTCACCTGATGGCTCGACCGACTTCGAACCTAGGGGGAAACAATAAGGGAGCTCACAGCCGTAGGTAGGGACGGGTTCGTAATTCTAGTGGGAGTCAATCCTAGCCTCACCCATCCAACAATCGAGGTCGTAGAAACAACTTAATCTTCGAAGTGGCTCAGTACACACCCTGAGGCCCGCTAGATAATTTCAGGGTGGGAGAATGAATTGAAGCAACAACTAAAAACAAGTGAATTAGATTTTCACGAATGGGAGGATCTCATTCCAGATCCATCCCATACCAGAGGCCGATATACCCAGTTCTAATAGACATTGTTTCTATTTTGGATAATGAAAAATCTCTTGGAAAAAATTGTGTCGAACGCCTTAGCATGAATTCGGGGCCAACAATTGAAATACAGGAAATCCACAGGGAATACCAGTTCATCTAGCACCAAATGCAACAGCAAAATTCTTACCTCATCCGCATCGAGAAGCATATTAGTGGTTTTCTAAGTATAAATTGGAAGTTTAATTTTGATATGTAGATATGACTAGTATGCAATTTAGGTTTTTTAGTTATGCATATATAGTAAATAGGAGACTTAAAGACACTCGAGTTTATCTAGCTTTGCAAAACATTTTGAGAATCTTTAGATTTTGGAGGGCTTATAATGTTTTCAGATGGCCAACATATTTGGTTTCCCAATGGGCAGGTTGAGACCATTTGATCATGGATGATAATATGTACTACCTGTCTTTTTTTTTAAATGAAATACAAAGGATCTGCCAAGCTTACAAAAAAATTAATCCAATATTTTAGGAACAATTTTTTTTCATTATAGTTGATTTTATAGACCAATCAATTATATATTTTAATTTTCTTATAAATATTTTCAATTTTTTATTTAATGATTACATGTTGCAATATACATTTTGAAAATTAATTGCAAAGAATAATTAGTTATTGTCTAACTCTTGTATTATAAGTATAGGTCACAACTTTCTGAATTCTATGCTTCAATATGACTAGGAAGGTAGTTTTATTTAAATGTTTGTACAATTTGATTGTGTGTAAAATTGATTTTGTTTTATAGTGACAATTTTTTAGACATGTTTTATAAACACATTTTTTTCCTAAGTGGGGACTATGCTGCTTGCAACCCTTGTTTGAATAAGAATTTAGTTAAAATGAATATGTATGAACTATCTATGCAATAGAAAATTATTTATGGTAATTTTACAATTATAGTTTCAACCGTATTAAACTTTGTAATTTATAAAAATATCTTTGCATTTTTATATAAAGTACGTCGTTTTGCATGTAATTTCATATCTAAAAATTTTGATATAAGTTCACCAATACATAATCAAAAAAAATATATATAATATATATATATATTATATATATATATATATATATATGTCATTATAAAATATAAACATCATCATTGATGATAACCATCTAACAAACATAAACATCATCTAAAATACACATTCAAATTCGCTAACATCAATCTAATTATATACACCTCTAACACATGTAAATTGTCATTAGTTAGCACACAAATCTAATAATCTAATAGTGCGTCATCATCGTGATCACATCTAACAAAGCACAAGCTTTGTCTAACATCATCACGACACACATCCTCAAATAAACATCTCATGTCAAATAACTATTATAATATACACATCTATCTGCAAGCACTTTAAAGGAACATATCTAACATGACCTTAACAATATACACATCAACACCACTATATAAATTAAGTATATCAACATGAACATACAAATTGAATCGTATATATATATATATATATATATATATATATATATATAAGTCAAATAATTGCTATAAAATGTTTGATATAACAGTGATAATGGCGGCCTTGTATGTAGCAAAATATGATGGATGGTAAATTGCCTCAAGAGTCGAAGAATAGGGTGGAGGAGGAGGTGGTTGGTCTGATCTATGACGAGAAACATGAGGCAGTGGGTGATCATGAGGTGAATGATCATCATCCAATGGGGTAGTACATCTGGGTCAAGTTAATTGTGTATCTGTTGCATGGCCATCCCGAGGATGTGGAGTACTACTAGAAGGATCACCACCCTGATCATCATGACCTGATGGGGTAGTACTGGGTGAAGACTGTGTATCTGTTGCATGACCATCCCTCCTCAATGCTAGTACAAACCTGGTAGCTTTGACGATATGACACATAAGACCCATCATATAGCACGACAAGTCCGTCTAGAGCTCTGGGAGCCTAGGATTTTCCCTAATATCTCGAGCCATCGTAGGGCGAACTTCCGAATTAACCAAAAGTCTAAAGATTCGGTCTCCTAACTCCATATTGAATCCAATATAAGGCCTAAGGTGTAGCTGCTTGCCCGTGTGTATATGCATTCGATTAGGACGTCCCTCACCCTCTACAACCTTGGCCATCTCCGCATCTGCAACTAGTGGGGGAGAAGGCATGCCCCCAATTAATGCGCCAATGTCTAAAAAATAGTACACAATAATAATTAGACAATTTCATTAAACAATTTAAAGAACGTATCAGAATACATTTTATTCTAATTAATTAAGGCAATAAAATGAAACTATATTAATTTAAATAAAACACTAATATTACCTCTAACATGTGTTACCTCATCCTGTGTGAAGAGGATGTTGGGACATTGTTGTCAATCCATCCCCTGTAAGGACATGGCACCAAGATGAACATGTGGTTAGCCTCACTGGCTAGTAGCCCTAGTGCGTCAACGAAAATCCTGACCAGATACTTCGGCTAGCCCCTCTTAGGCATCATCTCACCCCACATGCACATCTGCACTTTAGTCATCGGCCTAGGAGGGTGACGGTCAAAAGTAGGCTTTGTCTCAATAAACCTCTCAAAAAAAAAAAAACTCTGAAGCAAAAGGGAAGTTAACCCTCCCATTTATCATAACACGACATCTATCTAAAGTTATACAAAACTTCCACAAGAAAATGATAGACCATTTGATACATCATGGCCTTTGCACCAAAGAATCAACATAAAATAAAAGAGGGAACTAACGTGTTTCCCATCACTAGTAGAGTGTGAAATGGTACTCACTAATAGTGAGAGTTACCTAACCTCCACTGCACCAAAATAAGGGTCCTTAGTTGTCCACCAGGAACCTGAAAATATGTTGGAGAAACTACATGATCCCCAACACATCTATGAGAGTAGAAAATTTGAATCTCTATTGCAACACCATAGGGAGCACTAGGGAATTGGGGAAAGTCCTCCCCTCTCTTGGATAGGATAATGATAAAATAAATGTCCTCCTCAGTGGGCTCATACGACATGTTAAGACTGACACAGAAATCTTGTCAGTGGACATCCCACCAACAGATCAGTTATGACAACAACCCGGAGTGCCCCTTTAGGGATGTAGCCTCCTCATACTAATTAACGAGGCCTACATTCCTCAATAGGCCTTGGGTCATTGCAGTAATAGGGCGAGGGTACAAATCCCTCTCCCTCTCTCGTGCCTCCCACTCTCGTACCATATTGTATTGGTCAACTCTTTGCTCTTGTTATTGTTGCTCTCCCTATTTTGATGTCTTTGCATGATTGACATATAAAATACATCAGCATCATACATAATAAAATAAATAAATAAAATAAAATAAAATAAACAAAAATAAATAAAAATAAAAATTAATAAAAAATGTGTTTATAAATATGGACATAAAAATTTCAATTAAAAAACAAAAATCAACCTTGGTGCGCCAAAAAAAACAAGAATGTGGCACACCACAAAAACAGGATGCACTAAAACAGTGTACATCAAATTGATGCACCGCTTTCAGTTAGCATCTCTCTCTCTCTCTCTCTCTCTCTCTCTCTCTCTCTCTCTCTCTCTTCTCTAATATATATATATATATATTTCAATGTGGTGCGTCAACATAACATTTTGCATTGGTGCACTACACCGGAATGTTCGGGTTGCCAAACGCACTGAACTATAATTTTTTAATATTATGCAGTGCGTTTGGTGAAAATAAATGCACAAGAAAGTTCTTTTTACCTAATGTACTGCTGTAAAAATTATAATTTTTAAAGTGATGTGTCGTGGAACTTCACGGCTTGGTGTGTTTCCATTTACCAAACGCACTAAACCACTAATGGTGCATTAATGTTACGCGCCGACTTGCGGTACACCCTATAAATTTACAAGGTGCACCGTCGATGGTGCAAGCTGAACATCTCAAACGCACCGTGAAAGAATTTTTTTTACCTAATTTTCAATTACATTTTACTAGAAAATTAAGTTACAGAGAAACGTAGACGTTACCTGGACATTTTATCATCAAGGAGGCATGGTTGCCATACAAGCAAATAAAATAAAATAAAATAAAATAAAATAAAATAAAAAAAATTGACCATAGTTTGACAAATTTCGAAAGGCATGCAATGAGAAATGGATGGAAGGATGGAAAGAAAGGGAAGCATCGATGGTATGGTGCTTCATATAGGTAAAAGCTTCACCAGTGCTTTAGAGCTCTATAACTCTACAAATGGTAAAATGAATATTACTACTGGTAAGTTTTTTTTTAAACCCTGTTCCGGTGCACTAAAGTAACCAATGCATCGATGCAGTGTATTTACAAAGTGCACTGTGATTTTTTAAATTAAAAAACCTGCTGTGGTGCACTATGTTATTTATGCACTGGGGCATGGCAAAACAAGAACAACATTGATGCTTCGTGGGAGTGTAGCACTGAAATGATGAAAATGAATTTTACCATCAACATTTTTTTTAAATTTAACCTTTGTCTGGTGCTATCGATTAATATACGCATCTGTGCTTCGGTTTCACCTAGTGCACCGTTATGCTTAAATTAAAAACCCTACAACGGTGCACCACATTGTATATGCACCGAGGCATTCTGAAAAGGTCAAAGCACTGAATTTTGTGGGAGTATAGCACTGGAATGGTGAAAATGAATTTTACGACAAACAAATTTTAAAATTTATACTAGGCTGGTGTTATCGAGTAGTATATGCACCAGTGCTACAAAGTTACTTAGCACACCGTTAGTTTTTTATTTTTATTTTAAATAACCCTCAAATAGTGAAACATTTTCTATTAACCATCGAGATGTACAATTCTATTAATGGCACCAATTCTTATTTTATGAGTAGTGCACCGATGTTTTTTAAATTAAAAATATTGCCTTAGTGCACCATGTTTTTATGCTTTGGGGATTTCGTAAAAATGGAAAGCGTTGGTGCTTTATGTGAGTATAGCATCAAAATGGTGAAAATAAATTTACGACTAACATTTTTTTTCAAAATTTAACCCTTGTCTGGTGCTATCGAATACTATATGCACCAGTGTGCCTTATATACATAGTGCATAGTTGTTTCTATTTGTATAAATATCAACCCTACAATGGTGCACCATTTTATATGAAGCACTGGAGCCTTCAGTTCAAATAACCACATCAGTGCATATAATATACTCAGTGCAATGCCATTTTAAAATTAAAATCCCCAAAATGATGCACCATATTGTTTATGCACCGAGGCATTCTTATACGGGTTTAGCATCAGGGCGTCGTGAAACTATAGCACTAGACTGGGAAAATTGATTTTTACAACTCACAATTTTTTAAAATTTAATCCCTTTCTGGTGATATCAAGTAGTATACACACCGGTGCACATTATGTACTTAGCACACCATTATTTTTTTATTTTTATAAAAAATAACTCTGCCACAATGCACCATAAAGTATCAGTGCATATTAAATATAGTAACGCACCTATGTTATTGTATTAGAGACACACCGTTAAAAAACATTTTCCCACCCAACTCCACTAGGGAGCTCCGCTACAAATAGTTTTTGGGCAATTTTTATAGGGCTTCCGCAAATACCTCTGATAGAGGGTCTTTTCCTTGTAGTGAAAAAGCAAGGATGAGGGGCACAATGGCTCAATACGGAAGGACAAACAATATTAATTAAACCAGTTCTTCCATCACTCCCAACATATTTGCACTCTGCCATTTTAGCTCCCAAAGGTGTAGTAAATCAAATTGGCTCCCTTATCCAAAAATTCTTATGGAAAAGTGGGAAAAATAATGAGAAAAGGTTCCATTTGGTGCAGTGGAACATTGTTCGACTTCCAAAATCACATGGGGTTTGGCAATAAAATATCCATATCTAATGAATCTTGCCATGGAGGCTAAGTTAGCTCAGAGACTACTATCAGACTCAAAGGATTGGTGGAAAGAGGATTTCCTTAAAAGGTATTTTCATAAAACTTGCTTGCTCCAAACCGATTCAGTAGACTAGATAAGATCAAGCTCTAAGATCCGGAAAGTACATCAGAATGCAACCCTATCGTGACTGAACATCTGAGTTGGCAAGTAGACAATGGAGCATGCATCAATATTTGGAGGGATAATTTCTCCTTCAATGTCTTCCTAGGGGATCTGCAAGAATTGCATGAATTGACAGTTTGGATGTAGCGGAAAGGCTATATAAAACTCAAAGACATCTCCATTTGGAATGATTAAGGGACTTGGACTGGATGGGCTCGTCCCAACCTTCCTATCAACCTTTATCAACAAAGGGACTTGCTTATCCATAACCTCAAAGGAATGGCTCCTATACCTTTAGTGTCCCTAGATCAACACACATGGAATCTAAGCCCACATCATAACTACTCAATAAAGGAAGGCTACACCCTCTCAATAAAACGACTACCTCACCCAGCTTCGGATAAGCTTTAGAAGGAGATCTAGCCGCAAGGATGGAATTTTTAAAGTCAATATCTTTTGTTGGACCTTAGTTCATCAAAATATTTTAACAACTGAGAATTTGAGCAAGTGAAGAATTCATGGACTCTCTCGATGCCCTTTATGCAAAACAGTGAAGGATAATATTCCTCACCTATTCAGACTTTTCCCTTTCTCATTGATGGTCTGGAAGCCAGTATATGTAGATTTAGCTCACATCCAAGCAATCCCAAAGACTTGAATCGATACATTCATAACCTAGAAAAATAAATTTTGTGGCCGCAAAAGACCTCGTCCCTTATAATTCGATGTTAGACAACCTTGCTAAAATACATTTGTTGGTCAGTATGGCTAGCCAGAATTGAGGTAATCTTCAAAGAAGAAAATGCATATCCTCTCAACATGGCTCGTAGGGATATAAGCCTCGTGCCAGAAGAAGTCATGAGTCAGGGATACAAAACTTCAAAGTACTCCAATTGAAAAAGGTTGAATCAAGGTAGGTATGTCAATAGATTATGCTAGCAACTTCAAGTGTAGACTAGTTGGAAAACACATTCCTTATATCAGATTGAATCCCTTGTATTTTCAAAATTGGTGCACTAGAAAAATCTTTTCTCCTTGTTCATTGATGGTGCCTCAAATGGCAACCCAGGGGTGGTAAGAGGGGGAGGGGTTATTCTTTGTCCTAATAAAAAAATTGAGACACAGTAAGCTTGGGGTTTGAGAGATGCAACTAATAACATTGCAGAATCCCTTACTCTCTAGAAAGGTCTAGATCTAGCACTTGCTCGAAAAAATTCAAAAATTATGGTGTTTGGAGATTCCTTGATTGTAATACGGTGGGTTATGGAATCAAAAAGGCATATTAATAACATCCCCCATATTTAAAATAATCTCTATTCAGTTACAACAATTTGAACAATTAGAAATGTCCCATGTGCTCAGGCATCTAAATCCCAATGAAGATGCATTGGCCAATAAAGCGACTACACTAGACCAAGGAGTCCTGGATCTAAATGATAGCTCTCTAACAACATATCCATCCCCATGAAGCACATCCTTATAACATATGTTATCAATCCATTTCCTAATGGTATGGAATGTCTTCAATCCAAGGTTGATTACGAAGAGCAAGAGGAGTAGATGCATCCTTCGAAGAATGCATTGATAATCAAGCAGCATGCCTTTAATTTCCATCACTAGACACAAATGTGACGACACCCCTGTCTCATTCACATTAACATTTGGCACAACGACTCTGCCCTCCCTACACACAATTGTTTAGAATTCATGGTGATAAACAATCTCAAGTGGATCATTGAATCAGTGAGTCTTGTCAAGAAAATATTTCATTTAATTCATCTCAGGTGGGCATTTCCTTCATCACGCCTTTGTATCATCTCACACTCTCGGCAGGAATTTCAAGATACATCTAGTCTAGATTATATAGCACTGCAATTAATTCATATACAAAGGATGAATGATGGAAGAGGACATGACAAACATGGAGGTGGTTTCATCAATGTTTATATAATGTTGAGAGCCCGCTATGCGGATCTATGGAATACAACGAGTACAAGTAATTTGTATATTAGATCTTGCTTCATGCTAGCGTTACCCTGGTTTTGAGTGTTTGTATCAGTAAGTTGAGAAGTTTGTGTTTACTAGGACATCAATTCATTCTGTGTCATCCTCCCATGGAGAGCATTGGCACTTAATCCCATGGATTTGAGCATAAGCCCACAAGCCACCTTTTGGAAAAACTACTGAAGGCTTTGGAGGGCCTCCTCACTGCTCTAAATCCTTAAAGAAAAGCCACAAAGATGGAACATAAGTCATTCTAGTTGCTTGCCAATACTCAAATTGAGATAATGCATAGCAAATTTGAACGGTTGCAAGGGGAAGTTCAAACAAAGATGGTAGTCATCCATTGCAAGTTAGATGAGCTTAAGGACAACCTTGTCAATGGATTTCAATTGGACTTAGCAGAAGTCGAACCTAGCGAAGGTCGAACGCGGAAAAAAGGAGAGAGGCTTCAAGGATTTGAGCGCCAAGTCTGACTTTATGATATCAATTCTAAAGGAGAGTATGAAGCGATAGACTAGTCAAGTGTTTAGGAATCTATACTGCAAATCTTTGTTCAATGTTATGTAAAAAAAAATAAGAGTCTTTTATCAAGTTTACAATAGGCATATTTTTCACAATAGTGGGCAAGCAATGCAACAAAAACATGCTTCTTATATTGTGGACAATTGAATGTAGTCTCATTTTGGAACTAGATGATATATGTAAGGGTTCTGGCCTAAAAGCCAACCTTTTTTTTAATAGAAAATTCTTAATCATTTCTTTGAATATATATATATATATATATATATATATATATATATATATATATATATATATATATATATATATATATATATATATATATATATATATATATATATATATATATATATATTATATATATTTGTAATTAGTTAATTAATTAAAGTGAATAAGAAAATCTAAGTTTAAATGTAGACAATTTTTAGTCTTTGTTTAATCATTTTTATTATTTTTAAATAAAAATAAAGTCTAAATATAAGTGTACTCCTAAATATTATATAGCTATTGTTAGTTTTTGGTAGCATCAGAAGTGATCTAGCCTTGAAAATTGGTGTAAAGGCTAAGGCACATGAGTTCTAAAGAACCCAAAAACCGTTTGGTGAAATTCCTCCCGAATTGTATTTTATTAAAATAATCAATCTTTTTAATGTGATTCCTAAGTCTAAACTTACGGAAATTAAAATATTAATGGGTATTGATCAAAATATGGGTGGGAATAATCTAGAAGTTGGATCAAGTCATGTTTTAATCTTAGCCGTTGATTAGAGACTTAATCTCGGTCATTGAAGACTCAACATGAAAAGTATAAAATGGAGGCTTATGCTTCATTTGGAAAAACGCACGGAGAGATTAAGGAAATCGATTTTCTGAGGTAAGAAGTTTTGAGGAGGAAAATCGATTAGGGAGATCTTGCAGTAGAGGGGCAGTGAGAATCCGGGAGGACTTTCCGGAGAATATTGACAAAGACGCTGAGAGAGCTTGCAGAGAGACGCAGCGCAATAGCCAGGAGAGTTGATGAAGAAAAGTTGCATGTCACGCAGAATCTAGAATTGTTGGAACAACTGAAACTGTTGGGAACTACCAGAACAACCAAGAGAGCTGATGCAGATGCAACATAGTAGTCAGGAGAGCTAACAAAAAAAATTTGTCTGCCATGCAGAATCCAAAACTGTCAGAAAAACCAAAACTATCAGGAATTGTCGGAACAGCAGGGAGAGTTGATTCAGAGGGAAGAGAAGGTGATGCAAGGCTGACGTAGAGCCTGAAAGGTTGACGTAGGTCCAACACAGAAATATTCGGGGTTAGCCAGTCTTGTGTCGGATCAGCCGGAATTCTGCAAGGTGAAGTGAGGTAAAACTTACTCAAATTTTCTGCCAGAGTCTTCTCTCTAAAGGATTGCTAGATGAGCATCCTAGATTTGTATTCAGATATTTCTCCTACATAATAATAAACCCTCAGAACTGTTGCACCAATTTTCCCGCATTGGATTTTTCCAAGGACTATTGTGTCCAAAAATAAGTGTGTCCTATGTATCTTGTTCTTTGCTTGTTTTTTGTTTCATGAAATCAACTATTTAATTAATGTAGGTTGCAGAAGTAATTTACTTCAATATTCAGAAGAATAACTTGATGAATGTAATCTAAAAAATCAAGTAGGTGAAGTCGATTCAGATTTGTTGTAGTAGGGGTTCCTTCAGTGTAGGAATTTTCACATGGTATCATAGCATTGATTTTGAAACAGGAAGAGCAGATTCAGTACTGAGCAGTGAAGCCGAAAGCGGTACTTAGCAGCAATTTGAATCCCCTTGAAGGTATTGTGCAGTCCTTGCTAGGAAACAAATCCAAGGAAATCTCTCTTTGAGTGAGACTACATAGAGGTACGATTTCGAGTTCTTGAGTTTGTAGAGGTAGAGGGAGTGATGCAAAGCCTCAACGCAGTGCTTGAAGGGTGCAGTTTCTGCCGAGGTAGAAATCCGCTAGAAAAGAACGAAGACACATAGAAGGGGAATTTTCTCCTCATAGAACTTTCTGCCAGAAAGTTCGAATTTTTCACTTGTTGAGCAGTGACTAGAGGAATCAATTCGACAGTTTGGGTGAGATGTCATCGCATGGGATCAGAGATCAAGACATGTTGCAATGAGCTTCCAACTATGTCATATGGAAGACCAGAATCTTAGTTGTTCTAGAGGAACATGATCTTGACACCTACGTCAATAGTGTTGTAGTTATTCCTGCTAACAACGATCAAAAGAAGAAATACAAAACCGAGCAGGGGAAGGAAAAGAGGCTTATTCTCAATGGAGTTCAAGATTATGTGGTCTCACACTTGCAGGGCAAGGATACAACCCGATAGATGTGGGAAGCCTTGTCTTCTCTGTATGAAGGCTCTTCAGAATAGCGGAAGATGTATTTGGAGCAAAATTTGTAGCAGACTTTGATGCAGAAAGGAGAAGGGGTGAATCTCTATATTCAACGTCTTCTAGGACACTAGAGACCAACTTGCTGCAGTGGGGTCAACTCCTCAGCCAATGACGACGGTGAGGATAGCATTGAATGGAGTCTCGAATGAATGGCATGTTTTCGTCCAAAGCATATTGGGCAGGGAAAAACTACCTTCATGGGAGGAGATGTGGGGGACTCTTCAACATGAGGAGTTAAGGAGGGACCTAGTGAAGGTAAACCTCAGTGGTAGCACTGGAAGTGGCACAAAGACGAAGGAGGAGGAAGAGAATGTAGCTTTGGCATTGAAGGGACAGCAGAAGCCAAAGCAAAAGGACATTTCAAAGGTGAAATGTTTCAGTTGTGGCAAGATGGGACACTATGCATCCTAATGTCCTTTGAAGGAAAAGGATAAGGATGAGAAACATGATCCTAAGGCTACTTCAGCAAATATTAATGAGGATGAGTTTTTTATGAGTTCCCACGCATCTCTAAGAGGGGGATGGAGTGATATTGAGCTGCATTCGGGAGGACTACATGTGGGCAGGATCCTTGAGGAGTCCAACTCTTGGATCAATTCCTTGCTACGGGAGCCCAAGACTCAACAATAGCAAGATGGAATTAGTGTCAGATGATGTAGTGGAGTGTTTGGAGGACATTTGCAGTAGCTAGAGACTAGAGAATGATCAGCGCAGAGCAAGGTTGGCAGCAGTGCAGTTTCCACAATGCAGGAGTCAGCGACAACACAAAGGATTCAGAGGCTCAAAATTAGCAGCAATCAGTTTCCAACATTCATTGTATTATGTTGAACACAGTTTAGTTCAACTAATTCTGGATGTTTTTCAGTTGCTTCTCTCAGTAACTGAGTTGCAGTACGGATGCAGTGTTAGCAATGGCAGTGCTAGTAGCATAGCAGATGCAACGTTTGAGAGAGAGATATAGTACAGATTTAGGAGTGGCAGTGTCATGGGCAACAGTACAGTAGCAACAACAACACAACGTTGGTGGCGACAACAGTACAGAAAGGAGGTGCTTCAAAAACATAGCAGTATGCAAGTGGACATTGTTACTATAGCACTTTCCTCGCTAAGAGAGAGTGTTAGTTTTTGGTAGCATCAGAAGTGATCTAGCCTTGAAAATTGTTGGCTAAGGCACATTAGTTCTAAACAACCCAGAAACCGTTTGGTGAAATTCCACCAGGATTCTATTTTATTAAAATAATTAATATTTTTAATGGGATTCCTAACTCTAAACTTAGGGAAATTAAAATATTAATGGATACTAATCAAAATATGGGTGAGAATGATCTAGAAGGTGGATCAAGTCATGTTTTAATCTTAGCCGTTGATTAGAGACTTAATCTCAACTGTTGAAGACTCAACATGAAAAGTATAAAATGGAGGCTGGAGGTTCATTTGGAAAAGCACACAGAGAGATTGAGGAAATTGATTTTCTGAGGTGAGAAGTTCTCAGGAGGAAAATCGATTAGGGAGATCTTGCAGTAGAAGGGCAGTGAGAATCTGGGAGAAGGACTTTCTGGAGGATACTGATACAGAGGTGGAGAGAGCTTGCAGAGAGAGTCAATGCAGTAGTCGGGAGAGCTGACGCAGAAAAGTTGTCTGTCACGCAGAATCCAGAACTGTCGGAACAACTGAAACTTCCAGGAACTATCGGAACTACCAGAACTTCTGGGAGAGATGATGCAGAGGTAGCACAGTAGCCAGGAGAGCTGACGCGAAAAACCTGCCTTTCACGCAGAATCCGGAACAACCGAAACTACTGGGAACTACCGGAACTGTCGGGAACTGCCACGAACTGTCGGAACTGCCGGGAGAGCTCATGCAGAGGGCAGAGAAGGTGACAAAAGGATAATGTAGGGCCTACGCAGGGCCAGTGTAGAAATAATCGAGGTTAGCCAGTCTTGTGCTGGATCAGTCAGAATTTTGCCGGGTGAAGCGAGATAAAAACTCACTCAGATTTTCCACTAGTATTTTCTCTGCAAAGGATTGCTAGATGAGCATCCTAGATTTGTATTCAGATATTTCTCCTGCATAATAATAAACCCTAAGAACTATTGCACCGGTTTTCCCGCATTGGGTTTTTCCGGGGACTATTGCATCCAAAAATAAGTGTGTCCTATGTATCTTATTCTTTGCTCTCTTTTTTCTGTTTCATGATCAAATACTTAATTAATATAGGTTGCAGAAGTAATTTGCTTCAGTATTCAGAAGAATAACTTGATGAATGTAATTTAAAAAATCAAATAGGTGAAGTAGACTCAAATTTGCTGCAGTAGGGGTTCCTTTAGTGTAGGAATTTTCACATGGTGTCAGAGCATTGATTTTGAAACAGGAAGAGCAGATCCAGTGCTGAGCAGTGAGGCCGAAAATGCACTTAGCAACAATTTGAATCCCCTTGAAGGGATTGCGCAGTCCTTGCTGGGAAACAGATCTGAGGAAATCTCTCTCTAAGTGAGACAACAGAGAGGTACGATTTCGAGTTCGTGAGTTTGCAGAGGCAGAGGGAGTGACGTAGATCCTCAACGCAGTGCTTGAAGGGCACAGTTTCTGACGTGGTAGAAATCCGTTGGAAAA
Source organism: Pinus taeda (assembly GCA_000404065.3). NCBI lineage: Eukaryota > Viridiplantae > Streptophyta > Pinopsida > Pinales > Pinaceae > Pinus > Pinus taeda. Next base: position 83,680 of record APFE031203465.1, on the reverse strand, counting down.
GAAGGAAGACACGTAGAAGGGGAATTTTCTCCTCAGAGAACTTTCCGCTAGAAAGTTTGAATTTCTCACTTGCTGAGCAGCTGAGCAATGACTAGAGGAGTCAATTCAACGATTTGGGTGAGATGGCATTGCATGGGCTCAGAAATCAGGACAGGTTGGAAGGAGCTTCCAACTATGTCATATGGAAGACCAGAATCTTAGTTGTTCTGGAGGAACATGATCTCGAGACCTATGTCAATAGTGTTGTAGTTGTTCCTGCTGACAACGATCAAAAGAAGAAATACAAAGCCAAGAAGGGGAAGGTAAAGAGGCTTATTCTCGATGGAGTTCAAGATCATGTGGTCTCACACTTGTAGGGTAAGGATACAACCCAAGAGATGTGGGAAGCCTTGTCTTCTCTGTATGAAGGCTCTTCTGAACAATGGAAGATGTATTTGGAGCAAAAGTTGCAGCGGACTTTGATGCAGAAAGGAGAAGGGTGAACCTCTATCTTCAACATCCTCAGGATACTAGAGACCAACTTGCTGCAGTGGGATCAACTCCTCAGCCAACCGTGATGGCAAGGATAGCCCTAAATTTAGTCTCAAATGAATGACAAGTTTTCGTCCAAAGCATATTGGGTAGAGAAAAACTACCTTCATGGGAGGAGATGTGGGTGACTCTTCAACAGGAGGAGTTAGGGAGGGACCTAGTGAAGGTCAACCTTAGTGGTAGGAGTGGGAGTGGCACAAAGACGAAGGAGTATGAGGAGAATGCAGCTCTGGCATCGAAGGGACAACAAAATTCGAAGTGAAAGAAGGACATTTCGAAGGTGAAATGTTTCAGTTGTGGCGAGATGGGCCACTATGCATCCCAATGTCCTTTGAAGAAAAAGGATAACGATGAGAAACATGATCCTAAGGCTACTTTGGCAAAGATTGACAAGGATGAGTTTTCCATGAGTGCCCACGCATCTCTAGGCGAGAGATGGAGCGATATTGAGTTGTAGCTGGGAGGACTAAATGTGGGCAGGATCCTTAAGGGGTTCACCTCTTGGATCAATTCCTTGCTACGGGAGCCCAAGATTCAGCAGTAGCAAGATGGAATTAGTGTCATATGATGTAATGGAGTGTTTGGAGGACAGATGCAATAGCTGGGGACCAGAGACTAATCAGTGTAGAGCAAGGTTGGCAGTAGCGCAGTTGGCATTGTGCAGGAGTCAGCAACAACGCAGAAGATTCAGAGGGTCAAAATCAGCAGCAGTCAAATTCCAAAATTCATGGTATTATGCTGAACACGGTTAAGTTCAGATAATTTTGGATGCTTTTTGAGTTGCTTCTCTCAACAGCTGAGTTGCAGTATGGATGTAGTGTTAACATTGGCAGTGGTAGTAGCAAAGCAGATGCAACATTTGAGAGGGAGTTGTAGTACAGATGCAACAATGGCAGTGGCAGTGGCAGTGTCATAGACAACAGTACAGTAACAACAACAACATAGTGTTGGTGGCAGCGACAATGCAGAAAGGAGGTGCTTCAGAAATAGAGCAGCATGTAGGTGGACATTGTTACTAGAGCACTTTCCTCGCTAAGAGGGAGTGTTAGTTTTTGGTAGCATCAGAAGTGATCTAGCCTTGAAAATTGTTGGAAAGGCTAAGGCACATAAGTTCTAAAGAACCTAATAATCGTTTGGTGAAATTCCACCTGGATTGTATTTTATTAAAATAATTAATATTTTTAATGGGGTTCCTAAGTCTAAACTTAGGGAAATTAAAATATTAATGGGTATTAATCAAAATATAGGTGAGAATGATCTAGAAGGCGAATCGAGTCATGTTTAATCTTAGCCATTGATTAAAGACTTAATCTTGGCCGTTGAAGACTCAACGGGAAAAATATAAAATGGAGGCTTGGGGTTCATTTGGAAAAACACACGAAGAGATTGAGGAAATCAATTTTCTAAGGTGATAAGTTCTGACGAGGAAAATCGATTAGGGAGATCTTGCAACAGAGGGGTAGTGAGAATCTGGGAGAAGGACTTTCCGGAGAACACTGATAGAGAGGCGGAGAGAGTTCGCAGAGAGAGGCAATACAGTAGTCGGGAGAGCTGACGCAGAAAAGTTTCCTATCACGCAGAATCTTGAACTGTTAGAACAGCCGAAACTATCAGAACAGCTGGGAGAGCTGACGCGGAGGCAACGCACTAACCGGGAGAGCTGACGCAAAAATGTTCTCTATCATGTAGAATCCAGAACTGTCAAAACAATTGAAACTGTCGAGAACTGCTGGAACAGCTGCAAAGTTGACGCAAATGGCAGAGAAGGTGACGCAGGACTAATGTAGAAATAGTCAAGGTTAGCAAGTCTTGTGTCGGATCAGCCAAAATTATGCTGGGTGAAGTGAAGCAAACTTCACTCAGATTTTTCCGACAGTATTTTCTCTATAAAGGATTGCTATATGAGCATCCTAGATTTGTATTTAGATATTTCTCCTACATAATAATAAACCCTCAAAGTTGTTGCACCGGTTTTCCTGAATTGGGTTTTACCGCATTAGGTTTTTCTGGGGACTATTGTGTCAAAAAATAAGTGTTTCCTATGTATCTTGTTCTTTGCTCTGTTTTTTTGTTCCATGAGATCAAATATTTAATTAGTGTAGGCTGTAGAAGTAATTTACTTTAGTATTCAGAAGAATAACTTGATGAATGTAATTTAAAAAATCCAAGTAGGTGAAGTAGATTCAGAGTTGTTGCAGTAGGGGTTCCTTCAGTGTAGGAATTTTCACACTTATAAAGTCTAATATAAGTTTACTCATATATATAATATATATATAATATATATAAGTCTAAACCTAAAAAAAATGATCAAATTGAATTAAATTTTAAGATCCAATCTATTTGCAAAATAAATAAGGGATTTAAAATCCAAACAAATTTTATTTTATTTTATTTTTTTTTTTTTTTTTTTTTTTTTTTTTTTTTTTTTTTTTTTTTTTTTTTTTTTTTTTTTTTTTTTTTTTCGATAAGGGCGGATAGTGATTTATATTACCAAAAAAGGGATGAGATGGAGCATGCTCCTATTACATTTGGTGAAGATAAGATTCAATTTGTAAAAGTGTACTGCGAACGCAGTCCCTACTTCTATGTTTGAAATCCAAAATTATATATATTCCTATATATATCCTGGCATAATGCCTTACATACTGACCTGCAAGTAATATAAATTTGCAAAACGTTACTTGTTGTTTTTCATGGTTTATGAACTGACTGTTCCTAGAAGGAATGATGCTTCTTGTCTTGAAGGACTGAATTTTCTCCCTCCTGGCTCAGGGTGGTGGATTTGATATATGCTATTACTTCCTCCAAGTGCACACCTTTGTTCTTGAGTGGAAATATCTACGCTTTCTGGCTTTCCATGCTTTTCTTTTGATAACTGAACTCCATTTTCATTTCTGACTTGATGTCTTGCAAAGCATCTTGGAATCTGTTGATCATAAATTTATTTGCCTTACATGTTGCACATCCATCGTTCCTTGTTGCTTTCTCAATTGGATTGAATTCCATCTTAGTCCCTTCCTTCTCAAAGTTTTTGAGATAGTTGTTCCTTTTGTTGTTACTATTCATGTGAATTCTGTTACTTAGAGTGTTCCTTCTGCTGCCTTTGCTTTGCGTTGTTCTATTGAGTTCCGGAATTAGAGTGGCTACTGTATTTGGTATGCTGCCCTTCCTTTGAAGAATAATAAAAAACAGAGTAGAGGCTAACTGACAGTGCTTTAATGGGTAGGGAGTTCAGGGCTGCACTATGTGTGAGACAAAAGGAGCTATGAAACCACTTGGATGGTGAGCCTGCAATGTGCCAATTGATAACTGCGAGAAATGGAGTATAGAGATCGTAATGGTGCAAGAGAGGATGATGGAGGAGCGGGTATGACGAGCTTTTCATGTGCTTCTATGACGAGCTTTTCATGTGCTTTTATAGAACTAGCTTACATCCATCTTAAATCCAGATCTACCAATCACCAAGAGGGGTCAAATTTGGAGTTAAGATGGATCTAACCCTATATTCCTGCATTCCATAATGGATTTCCTCAAGCCTTTAAATAAGCTTCATCATAATACATTCCATGGGTTTTGCAATACCATGGACTTGTAAACAATCATTGGTAAACCCATCAAATGACTAACTCAAACTCATATATGATTATTGTTTTTTTATGTTTAATTTTAATGTTGACTCAGTCAACATAACATTACATTACATAACACCTTACATAACAGTGTACAACACCACTGCCATATAGGGTTGTATAGTGTCTCTCGGTGCAACAAGGAGGCCTCTAACCCATCAATTACAAATTCATGTGCTCTTAGAAAACCATGGAAGAATATCTGTGATTTCTGGTCAAAAAAAAATATTGTATTCCCTTTCTATAAAATCACATGTGGCTTCTAGTAAAAAAATAATAAAATATTCTATCCATTTTCTAGAAGATCAATTTAAATAATAAAGCGGTGAAAACGTTTTCGAAACTTCTCGAATTCTAATTAATGAAGCTAGTTGTGTTCATTTGACTAGCAAGTCACTTTGACATCAAATTTTCTTCTCCTCTTTTTTTATGTGCATGTGGGTGAGTAAAATTTCTCACATATGTTCTAGAAAAACTTTATACATTATAAATAATGCTCAAGATAATGCCAATGTAGACCATTGAAGATGATGGAGCACCATGTAGTTGCTCAGGGTGGTCGATAAAATAGACAATGCCTAGTTTCCACACCTTCAACATGTCCAACTTCAACTAGTGGCTAGATAAAATAAATTAAGCACAAGTAACTTAGTCAATGTTACTAATTTACCTAAGGAACTAATCAAGGGGACCACTTTACCTCTGTTACGTCTTTGGACCTAAACACAAATTATCTCCTGAGTCCTCTAAGCTCAAGCAGGTGAATGACATTACCATTTTCCATGAAAGGGACATAAGGATAACATATCCATATTAACTACTAAAGTCATATAGATGGTGTTGAGGGTATAATTCTGGTCCAACTAGCTGATTAAATTGTGGCTAAGGGTCTTCTTTATTTGCAAAGCCTTGTGAGAGGGAGCTTTTACTACTCCGACCTACACACACTTACCTTCCCATTAATTATTATTATTATTATTTTATTTTCCTAAGTCTTCTTTCTTTGGATAATTGTTTTGCTCTTTGTACTTTTAAAGGAGGGGGCCATGATAAAGTAGTTTATTTTGCTATTCACCTCTTTATCCTTTTACTTGGCTTGAATTGACTTTTTTAGGCTTGCATTTTCTTCTTCACTTTCTTTATGGTCCACTTTTGAATGATCTTTGGTAAGTTAACCATATGTTAGGGGAATTTTGTTTCTTGTGGATGGGATGGAAAGTGAAAAGTGTTAAGTATGGAAGGGATATGTTCATGCTACCCAACTTGATTGCCCAATAGTACCTAGTGGTCTCGCTTAATGGCACACTTATCCAAAAGTAATTATGTCCCGGTGGTTAGAAGTAGTAACATGGTAACATCCTTACTAAGTTAAAAGTGATAAATAATCCATCTAATGCCAACATCTATGCAACAAGATGAAACCTTAGCATCATTTTCAAATGAGGAGCTTAAATAATGAAAACATACCAACCACTAATTAAATTAGCATAAAATATGATCTAGAACATTTGAGATAGAGGGCATGGGGAAATGATACACCACTGTGAATGACTGATGAGCATAGGAACGCAATTGATGAGTAGAAAATAGCGGGCTCAAGCTAATAAGAAAATCTCATCCTATGGGGGTTGCCTAAAGGGAAACAATGTGTAGTGTGTTTAAGTCTATAATTGGTTTGGGTCAAGGATGTTGGGAGTGTTTAAGTGTATGGTGGGTTCATTGTGGTTATGGGGCAATGTGTGCTCTATATTGTTGTAGTTAGGTGTTAAGGTGTTTTAGGGGTGATCCAAAATGGATCTAACATAGACTTCTAAGTCTATGAATTTTCCTCATAGAGGAAAAATGAAAGTCATTCGATGGTTTTGAAAATAGTCTCATCTCGTAGATTGTTTCATTCCGAAGCAAACATAATTTGAATGGGCCAAAACGGACTCCGGACGAAGGAGTTATTGTAAAAAGAATATTTGCCCAATGTCCTTAGAAAAAGAGGAATTTCTTATTAAATGTGGCCTAAAGGGTTAATATTAGCCTTATGCGCTAAAAACCTTTGTTAAGCAATAAACCTTTATAAAGCATGTTTCACATTGAAATTTGGATAAAGCACGTGGGCAGTAGCGGCCAAGCAGAACTGAAGAATTTATAGAAAATAGACTAAACGTTTTGAGTTCCGGAGGAAGGGCAATAAGCGGTATTTCAGATGGGCTTCAAGCAGTAAGCAGTATTGGATGGGCTTCGCCCGATTCCATTCATTGGCCGACACGTAACACGCAGTAGGAGAGAGGAAACCGCTTTTTCGGGTGATTAATCCCCTTGCAAGTTGTGCGCCCGAAATGATTGTCAGCCATCAGATTAGAGATCACGGATCAACGGCCAGGATCTGATCAGAGCAATCGGAGATCCGGGGATCAGGTTCGCATCAATACAAAGGGGCTCCTTCCTGTTGCAATTGTGATAAGCGATCAAAGGACAAACCCGATAAGATTAAAGGAGCAACTGAATTCCGTTTGAAATCCGGCTTTGTGGATTTTCATTGGATTTCTTTGTATTTCTCGTGTATTCAATTATTTGGGTTTTGTATTGCATAAGCGATATAGTGATAATGCCGATAGCCGATGAAGTGTCGATCGGGGTGATCAAAGGTTGGTAAATCGGATCGCGATGCTACAAAGGGGCCAATGCACCATGTGACATGCGATTGCGATATGCGATCGAGGCACGAACCCGATAAGGATTATAAACACAATTTCATATTATTTGAAGTCCGGGCTTAAGGCCCATGATGTGTTTTGTGTGCGTTTTCCTGTGTATTTCCGTTATTTGGTTATTTTGGCCAGAGGAAGGCAAAACGATCGGGTCGCCATGCCCGTTGGTTCCTTTCCATTTGTAAACGGATTCTTTTGATGAAACAGTCAGTCTTCAATGATGGAGGCGACTGTAACTCATGTATTATAAAAAGCAAGGAGCTCAATTGACATAGGGCATGAAGGTTGCAGAGATTCGCTTGGAGGCCAAGCAAAACCAGAAGCTCATGAGAGCCAGAGCTAACAGCCAAGAGCCAGAGCCAGAGAGCTCACAATAGAATTCTAAGAGCCATGGAGCTGTAATGAAGCTATAGAACAGCAAAGAGATCAAATGATCAAGTTGTTGTTGGTGTCCAGAGTGTGTTGAAGATAGAAGAAGGAGTTCTAGAGACAATACAGAATTCTGAGGGAGTCAGAGAAGCCAGAAGCTCAAGAAACTCAGAGCACTGACTGAAGGAGTCAAGTCTAGAGAAGCCTAGATCTGTCTGCAGAGTGAGGACAGTCAGGGGTAAGATGGCATTCTAAGCTCATAGGTTCAATTGTAAACCAATGGAGTTGAGTGTGGAACTTGTAAAAGAATTGAAGCCATAATCCCAAAGAGCCTAGTTGAGTTGATTAGAGCTCAAGGAGACGTAGCCCAAGATATCAGGGTGAACTCCATATTATATTGTTGTCTCATGTGTTTGCTTACTTGCTGCTTTATTTACTTTTATATGCATTTCATATCAGTTTAAGCAAATGAACATAAGCACATAAACAATCTAAAAACAAACATAGCATACACCTATTTCAAGTCCTTTAATTCCGTAAATTGTTAATCATAAGCATAGATCTTGGGAATATTCAAGCTTTGGAGTGGGAGAGGTTCTTGTAAGCATGACAAGGAGCCTTTGGTGCCCCATTTTCAGATCAGGTGGTATTAGGGCCAAAAGTTGATTAACCACACAAGAAGGTGATATCAAAGTTGGTTGTATCAGATTAGCAGTTTATATCAGAGCTTCAAGTTGATAAACCCCACCTTCAAAGAAGGTGATATTAGAGCATGTTTATACCAGAGCAGGTGGTCATGAAGCAGATTGCATCACGATGCAAGTGGTATTAGGTTTATATGCTTGTTTGACTTGAAAGGTGTTCAAATAGTAGCAAGGATTTTGTTGTTTGATTGTTTGTAAACTGACTGTTGTGTGAGTTTGCAGAGGTGAAGGGAAATCTATTGATAGCTAAGTCCAGGAGAGGACAATAAGGAAGAAGGGTTGAAGGCATTCTTCTTATCCCAAAGGATCTCGAAGCAATCCTTGAAGCATAAGAGGTTTGTTGCAAAAGGTTGATGAATAAGCTCTTTGTTAATCTTGTTTGAAGTTCTTTTGTTCATTCTGATAATGACAACTTCTACAAGTGAGTCCTCAAATTCTTCTTTCTTCACAAGAGTCTTTGATGAAGACATGAAGCAAGACTTGTTCATCATAATGGATATGGTGAGAGAAATGTATGAGTATGAAAGGAAGAGCACCAGACTTAGAGAGCAATAGAATTCCATGAAGGAAGAGAAGCAGTTGTTTTCTGACAAACTACAGGAAATGGAGAGGCAACTCCATATTGCAAATATGGACCTGGAAAGGATGCATGAGTTGGAGACACAACTCTTTGTTGCAAAAGAAGCCTTAGTCAAGTATCAGCTTGAATAAGAGCTAAATAATTCCAGTTTGTCTTCAATTTCCTCTAAGAATGTTTATATTGGTTCTTTTGAAAAACATACCAAGGCATAGGTTCCAAGTTAATGTCCAAGATGGGCTATGAAGGAAAAGGCTTGGGCAAACATGCACAAGGTATTGTTGAGACAATAATAGTTGAGGAAAGGCCTAAATATTTGGGTCTTGGCTATGGATAGTCTTATGGAGAAAGTTCCAAAGCTGCCATGAAGGCCATTGAAACAGCTCCAAGAAGGAGTTTCATTGCAGGGCTTCTACCTCGAGAGTGTGAAGATTGTATTCTTGGGGAATGCAATAGTGTGAAGCATACTTTGCAGAAGGAAGGTGTATATCAGCATACACATGAACCATAGAGTTGTGGAAACTCTGAAACCATTAAAGAGGTTAATGCTGTTCCAAAGGGAGCTACTTCTTCAATCAATTCACCTCCTCATGAATGCAATAAAGGTGAAAGAGAAAGGTACAAATATGGTTCTAATCATATTCCTTTTGATTATGCAAAGCATGATAAATTTCCATATAAGCATGGGAAAAGAATTGCATGTTTCTTTTGTGGTTTGGTTAACCATGATGTTTCTAGATGTTGGAAGAGAATGGCCACTTACAGGAAACTTTTGAAGGAACGGAAGCAAGAAGCTAACGGTCCACTGGACAAGGCAAATCACGTTGTCAAGAAGATGCACATGTGTTGCACTTACTACCATAAGCAAGGACACATTGCTGAAAAGTGTTGGACTCTAAATCCAATAATGCTTCCACGGAACTTGGAGAAGGTGGAAAGATAAAATGGCGAGAATGGAAAGAAAGATTCCATGATTGATGTGTTTCAGGATGATTCACATCTTGATGCTGATGTGCAAACAAAGGAAGGACCTTTGAAATGGATTGGTAAGAAATGGTTAGAATTCTTATCCAATTAAGATTGCATATCTTTTGATGCATCACATCTATTTGCATTTCTTTGTTAATGGAATGCAAGTTGCAGGTTTTTACCAAGAAGGTGAATGGAAAAGTTGAGTAGGAGACTCACTTTATTGCTGCAACATTATATTCATTTCAGCTTCGAAAGTAAAGTGTGCTTAAGCGAAAGTTGAAAGGTGAAATGCATGCATAAGCTTGATATGCATGAACAGAGGGATGTTGATGATTTCCTTGTATTTGAACATGTATGTGTGATTAACTTGAAGGGTTGATTGCTTTGTTTTTAAACATGCATGTAATATCGGGCTTGTTATCTAGTCCATCATTTGTAAAGGCAGATGTAAAGACATGGAGGTGTTCACAAGATGTGAAATCTGTTTTTTTTGTTGAAGTAGAAGTTTAGGCCATCCAGTTGTTGTCTGTAGTCTTATTGTTGTTGACAGTATGTCAAACAGGTACAAATGAAAATTTTGAGAAGCATATGTAACTTCACATTGGTTTGAGCCACCTTGGATCAATTATCAAGGCAGAGAAGTTCAAACTACCTTTTGTGACCTTCTCAGCAGGAGTTCTGTAGGAAGTTAAGGAGGAAGACAGTTCTTCCCAGGAGGAAAAGCACATCTAGGAAGGGAGTGTTCAAAGGTTTTGGTTCAGAGGCACTAGTCATGCAGGCAAGTGTATGGAGGTTGAAAGAAGAGGGTGCTCTTACTCTCATTTGTTGTTCAGATCAGTATATCAGTCTTTTGGAGACCAAAATTTCTTTTTAGTGGGAAGGTGTGATCCAAAATGGATCTAACATAGACTTCTAAGTCTAAGAATTTTCCTCACGGAGGAAAAATGAAAGTCATTGGATGGTTTTGAAAATAGTCTCATCTCGTAGATTATTTTTCATTCTAAATCCAACACAATTTGAACGGGCCAAAACGGACTCCGGACGAAGGAGTTATTGTAAAAAGAAGATTTTCCCAATGTCCTTAGAAAAAGAAGCATTTCTTATTAAATGTGGCCTAAGGGGTTAATATTAGCCTTATGCGCTAAAAACCTTTGTTAAGCGCTAAACCTTTATAAAACACGTTTCACATTGAAATTCGGATAAAGCACGTGGGCAGTAGCGGCTAGGCGGACCCAAAGAATTTATAGAAAATAGACTAAACCTTTTGAGTTCCGGAAGAAGGGCAGTAAGCGGTATTTTGGGTGGGCTTCAAGCAGTAAGCAGTATTGGACGGGCTCCACCCGATTCCATACATTGGCCGACACGTAGCACCCAGCAAGAGAGAGGAAACCGCTTTTTCGGGCGGTTAATCCCCGTCCAAGTTGTGCGCCCGAAATGACTGTCAGCCGTCGGATTAGAGATCGCAGATCAACGGCCAGGATCTGATCAAAGCGATCAAAGATCGAGGGATCGGGATCTCAGCAATACAAAGGGGCTCCTGCCTGTTGCGATTGTGATAAGCAATCAGAGGACAGACCCGATAGGATTAAAGGGGCGATTAAATTCTGTTTGAAATCCAGCTGTGCGGATTTTCATTAGATTTCATTGTATTTCCCGTGTATTCCATTATTTGGGTTTTGTTCGGGTTTAGCCATACACAATGTGATTTGTGATACGTTGATACGCGATTTAGCGATAATGCCGATAGCCGATGAGGCTAATCGAGGTGATCGGAGGTCAATAAATCGGATCGCGTTGATAGAAAGGAGCTAATGCACCATGCGACTTGCGATTGCGATATGCAATCGAGGCATAGACCCGATAAGGATTATAAACATGATTTCATATTATTTGAAGTCTGGGCTTAAGGCCCATGATGTGTTTTGCGTGCGTTTTCCTGTGTATTTCCGTTATTTGGCTATTTTGGCCAGAGGAAGGCAAAACGATCAGGTGGCCATGCTCACCGGTTCCTTTCCATTTGTAAATGGATTCTTGTAATGAAATAGTCAGTCTTCAATGATGGAGGTGACTGTAACTGATGTATTACAAAAAGCACAAGGAGCTCAATTAACAGAGGGCATGAAGGTTGCAGAGATTCGCTTGGAGGTCAAGTGAAACCAGAAGCTCTTGAGAGCCAGAGATGAGAGCCAAGAGCCAGAGACAGAGCCTAGAGCCAGAGCCAAGAGCCAGAGCCAGAGTCGAGAGCCAGAGCCAGAGAGCTCACAACAAACTTCTAAGAGCCGTGGAGCTATAATGAAGCTGTCGAACAACAAAGAGATCAAATGATCAAGCTGTTGTTGGTGTCTAGAGTGTGCTGAAGACAGAAGAAGGAGTTCCAGAGACAATACAGAATTCTGAGGGAGTCAGAGAAGCCAGAAGCTCAAGAAGCTCAGAGCACTAACTGAAGGATTCAAGTCTGTTAGGACCCAGAATTGACCAATTTTGACCTTATATTTTCATCATAATATTATCCTTTTCAGTCACAAGTTATAAGCTTTGATTACACAATGACTTAAATCACCCCAAGGTATGAAGTAACTTCCCGCACATCTATATGTTTAATGGTTCATTGCATATTCGTGAGTATCTTTATATTTATCTTTGGAAAAGCTGACTAAGTTGCCAAGTAATTGTCTTAAGCCCGCAAGAATTATAACCTATAGTTGCTGTAACATCAGAAACAGCAACTACGCAGTTGCTGCAACACCAGAAGCAGCAACTACGTAATCGCTACAGTCAGCAACAACAAACCAGCTAAAGCGGGTATCTTGCAACAGCTGGGAACAACAACGGCAACTATCTGAGGAATGCTGACGTGGCAGATCAAGCAGCTGTCTAAAGTGGGAACACAGTTACCAGGACTTAAAACCAGAATAGTATGGGGAAACGGCGAAGGAATGCGAGAATTCCAAGAAGACGGTCGAAGATGGTTACCAGTTGTGTAACAGCCAGAACCTAAGAAAGAATATATTATTATACTGTTGCAACAGCATTTCTGTAATTCTTATTTTTGATTGAACGGGTTAACCGAATGAACTATAACAATCTATTGTAATAGATGTCTCCTCTATAAAGAGGAGACATCTACATTAGTCATGAGAGGATGGTCTGTAAGTGAAATTTTGAGAAATATCAGCAAGTCTGAACTTTATTGTATTCGAGTCTTTTGACAGATGAATAGAAGAACGTTCTGAGCATTTAAGCTATTCTTCGTGTTCTGGGGAATCTTGTGAGAGGGACTGGGCCCGCCTTCCTCACAAGATTCACCCATTTACTTTGCTGTCAAGTGTGTAGTGTGTGATAGTTTCTTTCTGCAGATACTCTGTTTGGATTCTGTAGCATTACCTCTTGTAATTCTGTTTTGCTAGCACTCTGTTTTATTAATTGTTTGAAGTTATGCAAGTGTATTTCAACCAGTGAATCTGAGTGCAGTGTGTGTTAGCAATCTGATTCCAGGGGCAGGTGCTGAACGTCCTCACCTGGAGGATAGGGTCCTGATCCTCTGCCAACAGAGCATCCATCTCTTTGCTTTCCAGATTTGTAATTAGTAATTAATTCCTTTTATTTTATCAGCACTGTGATAACTTAGCGTAAGAATTAAGTATACTACAGCTCTTAATGCTTTTGAAATTAAAGTACATACAGTACATGGTAGCCTTTGGAATAAAAAGACTTTCCCAGGTTGACAATTAATGTGGTACTTGATTGTTTAATCGATAAACAATTCAACTAGCCAACATTTTGGCGCTGTTGTCGGGGAAGGCAACTAAAGATTTCTAAAAGCGTTAATGATTTCTTTGTGAAAATAATAGGTGCATGAGAGGACGCAAGAAACCTAATTTCACAGGCGGTAAGGGAGGAAGAAAGACTTTTATTGACAAAATCATCTCAAAGGCTGAAACATCACAGAGGACGAGTTCCCAGAGACCTCAAATCCAGGACTCCTCACAAACGGATCGACAGGCGGAGGAAGTATTGGGGCCTGAAAGGGAGCTGGAAGTATCGGAATATGCTGAGGAACTGGTAGAAGAACCTGAAGAACCTGAAGAACCTGAAGATACAGAAGATAAAGTAAGCGACTCAGGAGAGAGACCAATGGAGGATAACAGAACAGAAGGAAGGGGGGAGAACTCACTCTCTACCCTGGAATTCCCCATTGGGGACCTGCCGAGAGGAACGACCCCTATGAAGAACATTCCCCTCTCAGCGTTACCCAACTTCCATGGGTTATCCTCTGAAGACCCAGATGAATTCCTCTTTGAATTCGATATATTATGCAGAAGTTATGATTATATGAGTCCTAATCAGAAATTAAAACTGTTTCCAGCAACACTAAAAGGGAACGCGTTGAGGTGGTTCATGAGCTTGGGAGCTCAGGCAATCACCACCTGGGACCAGATGAAAGAAGGATTCTTGGCCAAATATCAAGATTACTGCCGAACAAGAGAAAGGAAGGAAGAACTGTTTAAGATGGTTCAGAAGGAGGACGAGAGCTTAAAAGATTTTGTGGAAAGGCTGCAGTATAACCTGCAGAGGTCTGATCACCCCAATATGAGTAAAGACATTCTGAAAACCATATTGCTGAAAGGGGTAAGAGATGACTGCTTGGACATGTTGAACATGTTGGGGAAAGGGGACATCTCCAAAGAACCATTTGATCAAATCATTAATCTCTGCATGAGGTGCTCGAGAGGAGCAGGGAACAGATCAAAGAGCAGAGATAATGTGTATTCAAGAGTTCAGAAGTCAGCCATTGGAGGAGCAACAAGAGCCAAAATAGGTAACTTATTAGAGGAATTTAAAACTAAAATGTTAAGTTCTTTTGCTTCACAAATCGATGCTCTGCAGGTTAAGAAGAAACAGGCGGAAGCAGAAGCTGCGTTAGCTATTTTCTGTTCTAAATGCAGAGGCAAACACCCACTCAGGGAATGCCCACTGGATAAGACACCTATCTGCACAATCTGTGAAAAGGACCATGAAACCCAGCAATGCCCCTCTCTGCCTGGAATCAAAGTAGCATTGCAAACAACCGAAGAAGAGGCTGAAGCAGTGTACCTGATGACACAGAGGAGGCAATGGCCACAAAGACAAGGTATGAGCTCTAACACAGCATTCAGTCATTGGAATAATAATTCTCCTTTTCAAACAAACTACCCACCCATGAACCAAATGCAGTACCCACCCTTTAATGCAATGAATTTTCCACTTATGCAACAACCTAATCTCCCTTTTCCTGATCCTACTATATGGAACCCTTGGGCCCCACAGCAACCATATTTTAATCAATGGAACCCAAATTGGGCAGCCCAACAGATACCATTTCCTCAACAACAACAGTCTCTTTCCTTACCTTCGAATACTTCCCAGAATAACCAAGCAATGAGACCCCAACTGCCTGTGCAACCTAACCCCAATCCAAACAATAATAAAGCCTTGCAGGTAATCGACATTCAAAGTCAACCTGCCCTTCCCATGCAATGTAATGATATCCATTTACGCTCCGGAAGAATAGTTGAACCCATCATAGATGATATTACTAACTCTGAAAAAGAAGAAACTAGGAAAGAAAAGTCATCCAATAAAGATACTGAAATTCTTGAATCACCCACTAACAAGACTGTCCAAACAGCCGAACCACCCTTCCCTGAAAGATTGACTCTGAGTAAAACGTTTGAGCCACCAGCTTTTAATCTCTTAGGAGAACTGCAGAATTTATATGTTAAAATACCATTATTACAGGCACTAAGAGATGTCCCTATTTACGCCAGAACTGTTAGGGATATTTGTGTCAGGAAACCTGGAAGAAAAGCCAAGGAACCCCTCATAGTTCATGTGATGGGAGAACTGATTGCTCTAATGACAGAAAAAAGACCCTCCTGTGAAATATGGTGACCCTGGTCACCCTACAGTAACAGTTCAGGTCGGCAAGACCTTTGTCTCTAAAGTTCTAGTGGATCTAGGTGCTGCAATAAATATTATGACACTTGAAACAGCACAATTACTGCAGTTGAAACATTTAATCAGGGAAACTCCAACTATTTTAGAGCTGGCTGATCGCTCTACGATTAAACCTGAAGGAGTGATCGACGACCTGTTAATCTCTATACAATCTTGGAATTACCCAGCCGACTTTGTGGTGTTACAAACTAAAACAAAGTTGGGGGGTCATCCACTAATTCTAGGAAGACCATGGTTAGCTACAGCAGATGCTTTCATCAGCTGTAGATCTGGATCAATGACAATATCCAATGGGCGGGAAACTAAACAGTTGACTCTTTACCCTCATGCCACACCCATGATTAATAACGATAATTCAATATGGGTAGACTATGAGGATGAAAAAACCCAACCTATTTTAACAATCGGACAAGCTTTAACTCTCAAAAACTCAACTGAAGATGAATTAATCAACAACTTTATTTCTGAACCTTCTTCGGTTAGCTCAGAGATACATAATCACCTCACTACAATCCTAGAATCATAATCCCAGAACAACCTTGAAACTGAAAATTCATCTCAGATATTAGCTGGCAGTCCCTCCAAAAGTGTGACAATAGACATCGAACCAGGAAAAACATTAAATATAAATCCTAACCTAACAGACGATCAAAAACAACAGTTAATGAAGCTACTTAAAGAAAATAAGGAGGCATTCGCTTGTGATTACACAGACATGAAAGGGATTTCCCCTGAACTGTGCACTCACCGTATTTATATTAAAGAAGGATCTCGTCCAGATTGTCAACCCCAAAGAAGGATGAACCCCAATCTAAGGGAAATAGTAAAAGAAGAGCTTCAAAAATTGCTAAATGCAGGATTTATATACCCCATATCTGATAGTGAATGGGTTTCTCTGCTAGTAATAGTACCCAAGAAAAATGGGAAATGGCGAGTATGCGTAGACTATAGAGCCCTAAATAAGGCCACCCAAAAAGACCATTTCCCATTACCATTCATTTATCAGGTATTAGATAACTTAGCTGGTAAAAAGTTCTTTTCCTTTTTGGATGGATTTAGTGGTTATAATCAGATAAGTATTGCACCCCAGGACCAGGATAAAACCACTTTTACTAGCCCTTGGGGGACCTTTGCTTATAGGGTTCTCCCATTTGGTCTATGCAATGCACCAGCGACATTTCAGAGAGTGGTCATAGGTATCTTTTCTGATATGGTAAATGATTCTCTAGAGATTTTTATGGACGACTTTACTCCTTATGGAACTGCCTTTGAAGATGCTTTGCAGAATCTTGAAAAAGTACTTAAGCGGTGTATTGAAGCACATCTTGCCTTAAGTACTGAGAAATGCCATATGATGATGAATGAAGGCATCGTATTAAGCCATTGTGTTTCATTATTAGGAATTCAAGTCGATCCTGCAAAAATACAGGTAATTTTGACCCTCCCTATTCCCAAAACCCAGCCAGAAGTAAGAAGCTTCTTAGGACATGCAGGGTACTACAGAAGATTTATCAAAGATTTTTCTAAGATAGCTTCCCCTCTGTTTGTGTTATTAACGAAAAACGCTGAATTTAAGTGGACTGATGACTGTGAAAAAGCATTTGATCAGCTTAAACATCAGTTGTCCATAGCTCCCATTTTAAGAGGACTAGATTGGGCACTCCCCTTTCACATATCCTCTGACGCCTCAGACACTGCCATAGGAGTTGTCCTGGGACAGGAAGAAAATGGTCTCCCCTATGCCATTTACTTCATTAGTAAAAACATGACTCCCGCAGAACTCAATTATACGGTCACTGAGAAAGAATTTCTAGCAATTATTTATGCTATCAACAAATTTAGGCATTACATCACTGGTTATACTACTTTTGACCGATCACTCGGCCATTAAATACTTAATGAATAAATCAGTTACAAATGCCCGAGTCACTAGATGGTTACTGTTATTACAGGAATTTGATATCACAATTGTAGATAGATCAGGAAAAGAAAATGTAGTTGCTGACTTTCTTTCTCGATTAAAAACTAATGAAAATATTCCAGTAGATGATTCTTTTCCCAATGAGTATTTATTTGCAGTCCCTGCCCACTCACCTTGGTACGCAGATATTGCTAACTACTTAGTTGCAGGAAAATTACCATCACACCTATTGCACAGAGAAAAAATGAAAATCATTCAACAGAGCGCTAGGTATAGCTGGATAAGCGGATGTCTGTTCCATACAGGAATAGATCAGGAAATCCGAAGATGTATTGGGGAAGATGAGATTTATGACATACTAAAAGCTTGTCACGATGACCCTTGTGGAGGACATTTTGCAGACAAAAGAACAGCACACAAGGTATTATTGGCCATCACTCTTTAAAGATGCCAGAAAATATGTGAAGGCATGCGACAACTGTCAAAGAATGGGCCAGCCTAACCATAGGGATGAAATGCCACTCAGTCCCCAGGTAACTCTTGAACCTTTTGAGAAATGGGCATTAGATTTTGTAGGTCCCATTAATCCTCCATCTAATCAAAGAGTGTACATATTAGTATGCATGGATTATATGACTAAATGGGTAGAGGCCAAAGCACTCATTAAAGCTAATGAAGAAGCAGTACTAACGTTCTTATTTGAAGAAATCTTTGTTAGATTTGGACTACCCAGAGAATTAGTCACTGATGGAGGACCTCCTTTTAATTCCCATGGCTTCAAAGATACGCTCCAAAAATATCATATCAAGCAAAAAATTACTACACCATACCACCCCCAAGCAAATGGGCAGGTGGAATGTACCAACAAGGTCATTGAAGCCATCTTGACAAAAACTATAAAGGAGAACAGAAGGGACTAGTTTCAGAGACTGCCCGAAGCCCTATGGGCCTATAGAACCACTTGGAGAAACACAACATGCTTTTCACCCTATGAGTTAGTTTTTGGAAAGAATGTTATCTTCCCTGTAGAATTTGAAATCAAAACCTTAAGAACTGCTTTAGCTGTTAACCTTGATTTAACTGATGCACAGACAGTCAGGTTGCAACAGCTTCAGGAATTGGATGAGAAAAGACTGGAGGCTGTCCATCAAACAATGATGATACAGCAACAAAGAAGCAGATGGCATGACAGAACCATCAAGCAAAAGCAGTTCCAGAAAGGTAACTAGGCTCTACTTTATGATTCCCGTTTCAAGAATTTTCAAGGGAAGTTAAGAACAAGGTGGTTAGGACTGTATGAAGTGGATGTTGTTTTTCCAAATGGAACAATTAGACTTTTAACAATTGATGGGAGTAGAACACCACTGTTAGTAAATGGCTACCGACTTCGGTTATATCAGCGGCCGGTTTCCAAGGAAGATTTTAAAGCCACTTGCATGGCAATAAAACAATATTCTTTTCCAGGGGAACTTGCTGCCCCTCAAAGCACTTGAACTTCTATTATTTATGCAATTTTTAGGTTAGATAT
This sequence comes from Pinus taeda, assembly GCA_000404065.3. Lineage (NCBI taxonomy): Eukaryota > Viridiplantae > Streptophyta > Pinopsida > Pinales > Pinaceae > Pinus > Pinus taeda. The sequence goes on along the minus strand of APFE031203465.1, from coordinate 64,750 downwards.
TCTTTTTTTTTAGAAATTAATAAATCTTGCCAAGGATTGCGATATTACATTTCAGTATTTTGCAGATTTTAGCTTGGGAAGTAGCTGAAAACAAAAGTTTCAAAGGGATTATTTTGCGGACGCGGAACTTCTGTTGCTGCAACACCATTCCCCGTTGCTGCAACACCATTCCCATTGCTACAACACCATTCCCGTTGCTGCAACACCATTCCCTGTTGTCCCAAACACCATTTCCCGTTGCTGCAACACTATTCCCGTTGCTGCAACACCATTCCCTGTTGTCCCAAACACCATTTCCCGTTGCTGCAACACCATTTCCATTACTTTAGTACATTTCCCGTTTTTACAAATATATTCTTCCCGATGATTCCCTGTTGCTGCAACACCAATCCTGGCGCTACAACATCGTTTCCCGGTCACGAAATACCATTCCCAGCGAATTCCCTCACGCACACCAGTCTTACCACTGCAGCCCCAAGGAACAAATTTTGATAAAAGATACCACTTCCTGTGATGACTATAGCACCCTACTATCACTTTCCATCATTATCATTACAAATCGCCGGTATTCCCACACTTTCAGATCTGCAGTAATCATTATGACCCAACAAAGGACAAGATAAGACTTTTTGATGCAGCAATCAAAAAGGTAAAATACGAAGGTACGCATGTTTATGAATGGACATTAAATAATAGATAATGCGGAGAAGTTGATAGGACTATCAATTAATTATACTTCCAATCATATCGCTCACACGTAGAAGGGGGGGAGTACCAAAGCAACTCTTATAATCATACACCACGCCAACTGCCGCCACCCTTAACTCTCCCGGTAATATGTAAAAGCCACCCTATCACCGCATGTTACCATTTGCGACGTTTTTACTCTGAACTGAAATTGGAAGCTCGGCTCTGAACTCTGAAATTCACTGAAACAACAACCATGGGAGGAACTCTCATTACACATGAACCTGGCTCCACAGCAGTCCTTGAACTCTATCCGGACATTTATCAAATTTTCTTGCAAGCAGGCTGGATAGAGTATTTCAGAAGACTCCCTGACTTTAATGAGCAGCAAGTCCTGGAATTTGCATGCAATTTAACAGAAGGATTCTCTGTCGTTCAAGGAGTTCAAATCCCAGTCACAGAGGAAGTGATAGCCTAAGCTACCGGGCTACCAGCTAATGGCATACGGTGGTTCAGCAGGAAGCACTTGATTCTTAATGCGCAGCAAGATTTTCTTCGACCAGGCGAGCAGGTAGAAACTAAGGGCATAGGCGTAGCACTTCGGTCGTTACCTCAACTGTGGCCGAGAGTTGCTGAATTTGTCAAGCAATACCTGACATGCGAAGGCCGCTACCAGGTAATTTACCAGCACGATTTCATCCTGTTAAATCATTTGAGAAATGGTCAGCTAATAAACATGCCATATTATCTATTGGGTTGTCTAAAGAACATGTCACGTTATGCTGTTAACGCAAAGCGTCCACTTCTTTCCCTAAAACATCACCGCTTAGCCCAATTACTCATTAACAGAGCCCTCGCTTTAAATAATCCTCCACCCCCCATTCATCCCCAGCAGGAGGCATAAATTCCACAACCAGAACATGAACTTCCTCAACAAACGGAGGACATGCCTGAGCAAATCCCTCTGCAAAATCCTCAGCAGGCAGAGCACATCCCTGAACAATTCCACCAAGCATCCCCGCAAGTTGCTGAGAATGAACAAGCAGCAGTAGAAATGACCGCAAGAACAACCCCATCTCCCAAAAGAACCAGTTCTTCCATTCCCATACTTGGCATTTCTATTGATGATTCTGACGACAATATCCCCATTATCCTGCTTAAACGAAAAAAGCAACAGAGAAAGGAAACCCCATCAAAAAGAAGAAAAACTAGGGTTTCAGCTAAGGCACCTATTGCTCCGGCTACTACCCCTGAAGCTGGCCCGAAGAGAAAAATGCCTGAATTCACTGCCTTTCTACCGAAGCGAAGAACTCAATCATCGGTAGTAGCTAAATTTCCTAACCCCTCTAGTTCACCACCCATTACTTTAAGGATCCGCACTCCCACCGGTCCTCAAAGCTCCTCTCCCTCACCCTCGAAAGTTGAGATGCAGAGCGTTCATAGCTTCGTGACATCATATGTTAAGACAGCTGACACACAAGAACCAACTGCCGACACCCAAGGTAATAGTGACCAAATCGCTGCAACACAAGAAACAGCCACTTCCCCAGGTGACACACAAGAACCACCTACGGGGAATACTGACCAAAATGATGAAGCACAACCTTTGCCTCCACTGGAGCCTACCGCTCCGCAAGATCAGCCTACCATACCTGCCTTGCAGGAAGAAATTGAATTTCTGAAATCTCAGATTCAGGATTATCAGGAGGAAATAATAAGGATCAAAGAAGCATATCAGAATGAATTCAGCCTGCATGTTTTAGCACGAGTAGCGTCTGCAGCAGAGAAAAGTAAAGATAATGAGTATATGTGCACCAATTGCGGTGAAATATATACTCAAGCAGGATATAAGGTACTGGCAGAACCGATGAAGGAAGTCGCCGTTGTTATAGATGACACAAAAGAGCTTGCTGTTGCACAGACAAAAGGACCACAATCCTCTGTTGGAATAAAAGAGCTTGTTGACACACAAGAACCAACAGGCTCTTCAGAGAAAGTGCAGACAGAAGAACCTATTGTCACACAAGAACCAACAGGCTCTTCAGAGAAGAAACAAGATCAAACTGAAGAGCTTACTGATACACAAGAGCCAGTAAGTTCCCCAGCGACTATGCAGGAAGAAACAGGGAGTAAAGCAGAGGAGAATACAGACTCATCACGGCCTACCCAAATTGTTATGGAGGAAGTATTTACACAGGAATCAGTAAAAGAAGAGAATACAGACTCACCCCAGCCTACCCAAATTGTCATGGAGGAAGTATTTACACAGGAATCAGCAAAAGAAGAAAAAGGTACAGACTCACCCTGGCCTACCCAAATCACCATAGAACAGAATGAATCAGGACAACAGGAGGAAGAGACACTAGCTGTAAACAAAGAAAAATATGTTGGATTATCCCAGTCTACTCCAACAAAACAGATTATCCTCATTGATGCCTCTACACAAACAGAGTCTCCCTCTGTTAATGATGCATGCATAGAAATAGAAAGCTTTCAAGCATTGAAAGGAAAATGGTGCAAAGAATATGAGCAGTCACAAGGCAAAGCATTCGAACAGCAAAAAGGGACCTGGTTCAATCATGCATATAGGAACTGGGAAGCACTTGAGCAATGCAGAACTCAATATAAAGAAATCACGGAGTTAAAAGCCAGATTGTCCCAGATGTTTGAATTATTCCAAAGAATACTTGCCACAAGGAAACCATCTTTTAATTATGCAACATTTTTGAGGGAGAGACTGACATTCTTACAGATAAAGGCTGTAAGAGAAGGTAGACCTCATCAGGTGGTTACATCAAAACAATTTATGCAAACTTTTGCAGAGGCACCTAAAAATGAGCAAAACCTGTTATGTGAGCTTTATCTACACAATGAAGCCATGTCTAAAGAAAGAAACAAGAATATGCTACCTGTGGTTAGCGACATACAACTGAGAGCCTTCATTTCCCTTTTAGCCAACCAGCTTACATGGCAGAATGCCTTTATCTCAGCCCAACATAATGAACAGAATTTCCTTTTGTGGATTAGGGCTGAACCACAAAATGCAGCCACTTTTATTGTACAACATCAAACAATGATAAAGGATCCTGATATGAAAGACCACGTCATGCAATTGCAAGCACTAGTCCTGAAAGACTGTCAGCACTATCTGAAAACCAAGTCACCCTTCGTTGTTAAGGCAAACAATTTGTTTTGGGAAAACTTCCCCAAGGAAAGGAAAGAATATCACCCTTATAATCCATCAAATTTAGAGGTAGCACTCACGAGGGTACCTTACTATATTAGATGCATGCAACACTGTGATGAAAGCTAGATGGGTTACAAATTTAAATTTCCACTTCTATGGTTATCTGGTGAACAATATAAGGGTCAGTTTGGATTATCCAACAAGAAGGAAGCAACAGCATGGAAACATATACAGATTGTCTGTGGGTTTAGAAAGAAGTTTGATGTCACCTCCTATAGCTATTGTCTCAGTAATCTACACTGTTCATCCCAGTACTCCGACTCGGACTCAGAGTAAAACATTGCATGAGGACATGCAATATCTTCAGTTGGGGGGATGTTAGGACCCAGAATTGACCAATTTTGACCTTATATTTTTGCCATAATACTATCCTTTT
>APFE031203465.1:0-45017 GCA_000404065.3 Pinus taeda | reverse complement strand
TCATGAAAAGTTTTTGAAAATTAAAAACTATTGTACCCAAGGATTGTAGCCATTGGACTCCTAGTACAACATCAACACTACCCATTAGAATGGAAATCATTGGGTTGTTAAATACATATTCTCCCATGAATAGCATGATATTATGACACTTTCCAGAGCAATTTATGGTTTCTCCACTTGCAACCATCGCTTGACACTCTGATGCTGGATATAGGAAGCAATTCAATTCCTTGGCTATCTTACAATGAATAAAATTATGAGAATTGCCCGAATCAATCAACACTATTACCTTTTTCTTCTTGATATGTCCTTCCATCTTAATAGTTTGAGGAGTGGTAATTCCGGTCAATGCATTACAAGATATGGTCAGATTCATTTCTTGTTTCTCGATGTGATCTTTCACTTCTTGAACCTTTTTCTTCTTGATATGTCCTTCTATATTGAGAGTTTAAGGAGTGGTAATTCTTGCCAATGCTTTACAAGATATTGTCGGATTCATTTCTTCTTTCTTTGGGGTTGGTTCCTGGTGTATATCCTCTTCTTTTGATGTTTTTTGATCATTTTCTTCCTCCTTTTCACAATCTATGTAAAATAATTTCTTCTTGATTTTAGGAGCTCGATTTTGAAACGACTATAACTCTGTAACTTCGGATCTCTCAGTCCTGAATTTATGACTTGCGGTAGCTCTCTGCATCCTCTTTCCAATGCCACTAGTCTGATCAAAATTGGATTCTCTAATAAATATTTATGCACAATCTCCCAAGATGACTTGATTATATACCTTTTCTAAAGAGCGAATTTGTACGAAGTTCCACGTGTCATTGTTTCGACATTCGGACCTAAAACTGATACACAGAAATCTACAAGCCATCCTCTTTCTGTAACCTCTTACGAAACTTCAATCTGATGCTTAGAAGGAAAGTTATGACGATTTTCCCAAGGTCACCTGTTTGGGATGTAATTCGTGATATAGCAAAAACCCTAAATGTCTTAGACTGTATCTCCGAAAATATAGCGAAACAGGATCAGAAATTTGGGCCTGAGATTCACCAAGATTTCGTCTCAAATGGGTTTTAATTTCAGAATCTAAACCTTTGTAGAAAACAAATTATAGCGAAAATTACACGATGACCTGTTTGAGATGGAATTCTGGAGCTTGCAAAAATTCTAACTTCCTTAGAGCATATCTCCGAAAATATAATGTAACAAGATCTGAAATTCAAACCCAAGGTTCAGTGAGATTTCGGCTCAAATGGGTTTTTTTTTAGCTTTTGAAATATCGCAAAAACAAAGTTATAATGAAAATTCCACGATGACCTGTTTGGAGCAGCGAAACCCTAGAATTCAAAACTTTGATACCAAATGTTATGAAACCAACTCACAAAAAGATAGAAAAGGAATATCAACGCCTTAGAATTCAACCTCTTCAAGGGGGAAACCTCCTTTACATCACACAAATGAACAATTCTTGGATGATACAAATGACATGACCTCCTTTCTATATATAGGAGTCCAAGCGGTCCCAATACAATCAGAGCCTACATAACAATAATATTGTAGGGGCACAAAAATAACAATAGTGGGCTTCTATGGGGTACAATAATAACAACATGAGGACTATATGGGCACAACAATATAATAAGGGGGTTGCACTAATAACAATAAGGGGTTACACTAGTAGTATAGGGACTTAACAATATTATTATACAAGTTCAATGAGTCTAAATTTTTGGTCGTGTTATTCAAGTTAAAAATCATGTTAGAGAAAAAATTGCATAAAAAATGACAACCTACAACCTACATCAATCAATGTTCGCTAAATTATTAGTGGTTAATAGACAAATTAAATCCTATAGTTTTGCTTTAGGAGGAACTAATAAATTGAGATCTGAAGTGGATAAATTAATTGCTTGCTTAGGCACATGGACTTGCACAAATTTTAGTGGGTAGTAACAACTAGTAAGTCTAGGAATTTACAGTTTTCCTCCTACATAAGCACTGAGGAAAACATAAAAAATGGTGAAAATTAACTCTTGGTAAATATGTTTATTTACATCTTATTCATATCCATTTTTTATTCAAAGACTTGCAATTATGGTGGGAAGTAACTCATGGAAAATATGTTATTCTTCCTTCAAAACTTAGAATAAAATATCACTACAAAAATATCTAAAAATAACGCATGAATATTGCAAGCATATTCATAAATTATGGCGTAAAATATGTGAGGCAGTTATCTACTGGCATTATCTTCAACATAGATTTCTGAAAGTTTTAGAAGCAATATTGGGGTCAAGCAAGGTTGCCCACTGTCTCCTACCCTTTTTGGTTTATATATCAACAAGCTTGAGGAGTGGTTAAATTCGTAAGGGGGTGATGGTATCTATTTGGGCAAGTTTGTTATAAGGCTTCTTTTGTATGCAGATGACCTTATTCTCATTGCTAAATCAGCTCTTGGTTTGCAAGAGCACTTACTATCCCTTGAGAATTTTTGTAGAAGTGTGGGGATGCAAGTCAATATTAGCAAAACGAAAGTAGTGGTTTTCTCTAAGAAAAGAAAACATAACCAACATAAGTTCTACTTTGAAGGCAACATACTCAAAGGAGTTGTGGATTACAAATACCTCGGAATTGAATTCAACAAAAATCTAAGTTGGGATGGTTGTAGAAAGAAAAGAACTTTGGGGGGTTGGAAAACATTTTATGCTTTTCAAAATAGGTGCAGAGAGGCAGAGTTATGAGACTGGAAAACCACTCAAACTCTTTTTGGGCTTCTAGTGATTCCAATGATTCTATATGGTTGTGAGCTATGGGCCAACAGTACATTCGACATGCACTGGAGAAAAATTGAGAAAATTCAGAAGCATTTGATTACAAACAAATTCAAGATTAAAAGTGCAACTCTTTATGCTATCTTGTTAAGTGAATTAGGGGCTGCTCCCATTGAAGCCATTACTATGGTGTGAGTCATAAGGTATATAATTTTTTTTTGAGCAAATGGAAGAGGGTAGATGACCTAAGGTTGTCTTTAATGACAGATTGTGTAAAAGAAAAAAAAAACTTGGATGTAGCAAAATAACAAATGGTTTAGTAAATGGGGTACTTGCTTGAAAATGCGTCCCATAAACAACAAAGAGATAAAAACTTTTGTTATGGATAAGTTCCACAAGTGTACTTAGGATAAGGAGCTAGGAAGAAAGAAAAAATACTATATTGAAGTGTTTAATCTCATTCATATCCATCAACCAAAATCATACATAGAAGCCAATATCTCTTGGACAACCAAAATTCTTATTGCTCAGTTAAGGACTAATTCTCAGCAACTGTGTTGTGAAACAGGGTGCTGGAAAAGGCCAAAAGAAGTGTGGGAGGAAAGAGTATGCATTTTTGTTCTTTCGGAAAAGTGGAAACATAAAAACATTTCATTTTAGAATGTGAGGTCTTCAAAGACAACATGGAAAGTTATGCAGATATGCTGACAGCTAGCTCTTGGGATAATCTATTTAGCGAGTGGTTTGTCGAGAAACTGGGAGCATTTGTTGTGAAGCTTCACAGAAAAAGGGTTGAATACATCAAGCAGATGAAGAAGCAATTTGTCCCATAGGCTATCTTTAGCCTCGTGGACGTTAAAATAATTTCTTTCTTTCCTTCTTTCTTGTGCGAAGACTGCAATAAGAGCTTCAAGTTATGGCCCAATCAAATGTTTGAAAATTAATGGCATAGTCTATTTGTTCTACGTTTTGGAGGGTTTTTCGGCATATTTTTCTTGTCGAATTTGCCTAGAATGAGGTACGAATTTCTTGGAATCACAAGTTTGAGTTGTAAACTCTCCTTAATTCGAGGGCCCAGGATTTTTTCAAGGTGTTGAATCTATATATATAGTCAAAAACCCATTTTAAACAACAACAAAAATAATACTTAGCATGTTTAGATAACACCAAAATGTTTTTTTTTTAATAATATTGAAAAATATATATTATTTTTCAAAGTTAAATATTATAAGTTGCAATTGTCAATGCTAAACTAATAGTGTTCAACAAGCAAATAAATTGCTAGAGTCATATCTTAGCAAAGACTAATAATTAACATTAATTCTACTTGGATTTGTTTTATGGAAAATTTACTTAATATTTTGGGATTTGACCATTTTATTTGTTTTGGAAGGTTTATTTACGAAGTTAGTTGCATTGGGATTGATGCATATGCTATTTTGGAAATTGAAAACTTCATTTTTTTCATTAGGTTTTATGCATATGCTATTTTGGAAATTGACAACTTCATTTTTTTATGATTCCATAAATCTTACACATTCATCTATGAAGTTGGTTGCATTGGAATTATACATGTGGATTGGTAAGATGCATTTTTATCAACTATTTGCTCTTTTGAGAAGTTGACTATGGAACAAATTTCTAAAAAAATTGCACTTTCTAAACTCTTTCTAGATAGATCCTTAACCATTTTTTAAATGAAATCTTGCGGACCTTTTGCATGTGACCTAGGTTATTTTTAACCGTAGATCTTCTCCAAAAAACCCTTCCTTTTTGAAAAAACAAATATTTAAAAAAATTGTATTTTATTTTACCAAATTGCAATCTTTTTTTAAAAACAAGTACTCTTTAAAAAAATTATGTTCATATTTTAGAGATCGGTCAAAGTATATCCATGAAAAAATATAAAAACACTTATTTATTTATATATATCAATATAATGTGCAATAAAATTAATTACAAATAATTATTTCTTTTATATGAAAAAACCACCCTCTAAAGAGCTCTCCCTTACCATGAATATTAGGAATTTATGAAGTTATGCCCCATCAACTTTGTTTATACTTGGAACCTAAATTTTCATATAGAGAAAAGAAACCTACACTATAAAGAGGAGCTCTCTCCCCTCTAATGGTTATAAGGGAATTTAAAAAGCTCTTCCATGAAACTTTACTTATACTCGGAACCTTGAAGGTAATCAAACTCAAGCCATGGTAGCTTATTTTTAAAATGTAACCCATCATGTTTCTTATTTAGTAATCAAACACAAGCCATGGTAACTTATTTTGAAAATGTAACCCATCATGTTTCTTATTTACTTACTTGGAGTGTAAGGGTAATATACTTCATTGTTTCAAATGATATAAACATGCATCGTTATCTCCATTTGTACTAATGGGGATAATGTGTTTGCGAGGTCTGAATGCGGTTTCTAGGGAGGTGAGAAGGTTTTTTTTTGTTAAATCACTTTTGATTTTTTAATTTTTAAAAATTTATTTTATATTTTTGAAAAATATGTATATAATTTAATGGAATAAAAAAGATAAATTTTTATTATTGAAATGATTAATATTTAAAAAAAATTTAAAATTAAAATTAATAATATAAATATATTAGAGATAAATAAAATATAGTTTTAAATAATAAAATTATATTGTGAATTTAGAGTGTGTTTACCTTTCATTTAATTATTTTATATTTTGTTATAATTTTTATATTTATTTTCTACCACATATTTGTTTGTTTTTTCTAATTTTCTAGAGTTTTGGTTGAATTAATTTTCTTCTTTATCAATGTTGTATTTTCTTTTTATATTTATTGAGTCAATAAGCATAACAATGAATATGATGATACATTTTTTTGAAATAATTATTCTTTGTGCTAATGTTAACTTGAGAACTTGATTAGATGTACAAATCATTTGACACATATCTTTAATGACAAATTTGATTATGTTGTTGTTTGATATATCTTCATCAAGTATCAATTCTAAGTTCAACATGTTATCAATAATTTAAATCTTTCTTCTTCTTCCTGTTCGATTCTTGATAGTGTCTCTTAGGTGCTCATTTTCTACATTCACTATTTTGTACATTGGCTTGGAAGGAGAGGGTTTGTTTCCTAGCCATTATCTTCAAATGATTTCGCAACATATATACAAAAGATAACGAGAAATGGAGTTTATGTGCTTTCCATGACGCTAAAACATGATCATGACAATACTATCCATGATACCAAATATAACATTGGTTTGCAATGGAATGTTGGGATATTTGTTGAAGGTGTATTATGGGGCAAAGGGCCCATAGTAAAGCAATAATAATGGAAGCCATTCAATATAAGGTGGACTAGGTCCACTATGCTTGTCATTGTTAAATAAGACACACTATGGGAGTTAGTATCAAGTAAATGTAATGAGGCCTCATTAAAGAAGGTCCATTGGGTAGTTAGGAGGTTGTTATGATTATGATTATCTCACTAATTATAAATTAGAATGGATTCCTCCTTATGGAGTTGAGTTTATTGTATTTGAAGCTTAGCTTGTTAATACATTGTTCTATCGTAAGAGGCAAGTGAACATAGAAGGATTCCTTCCATAAAACGATCATTGTAAGGCTATTTTAATATAAAACAAGTAAAGATGGTTCTCTATCTTATTTTAATATATCTTATTATATACCTTAAGGCTATTTTGAGATAAAACAAGTAAAGGTGATTCTCTATCTTATTTTAGTATATCTTATTATATACTTTGGATATTTTGTTAAAAGGCTCAATTACATATATTTAATTCTAACTACCATAGTGAAGCTTATTTAATGATAAAAAGCATAGTGGACCTACTCCACCTTATATTGAATGACCTCCATTATTATTATCTTACTATTGCCCCTTTGCCCCTCACTATACCCCTTGGGGCCATAATTGCCCTCCTTATTACATCCCGAGGTAAGATCCCAACATGAAAGCTTAATTGAAAATTGTTTTAAATAAATTAGTTGAGAGATGACTTAATCAAACTTACCATTAAAGAGAAAATCCCCTTATTATTGTGTATCTATATTTCAATGAGGTTTTTAACCATGCTTCATTTTGATTATTATCTTTAATGATAATGCTTTTGTAGCCTTTAAAATATTTCATAGCCATAATGATGATCACAATTTTCATTGTCCAAAATAATGATCTTTTTTATAACGATTTTATTATTTTTTTCAATTAAACAAGGTGTATATATTATATGGTATAGTTACCATCTCGAAAGTTATTGATAAAAGTTTCTTAACCTATCTACCTATGTCAAAATAATATAAAACCATTTCTCATTTATTATGAAGCAATCTCTAATAAGAACTTGTTGATAGATAATTTCAAACATCTTTTTTAAATATGTTTTAAAAAGAAAATCAACAAAATCAATATGATGTCTTCCACTTTTAATGATAAAATTCTTAATACATAAAAACCCATGTGATGTCTCCCACATTTATTGAAAATTGTTTTAAATAAATTAGTTGAGAGATGACTTAATCAAACTTACCATTAAAGAGAAAATCCCCTGATTATTGTGTATCTATATTTCAATGAGGTTTTTAACCATGCTTCATTTTGATTATTATCTTTAATGATAATGCTTTTGTAGCCTTTAAAATATTTCATAGCCATAATGATGATCACAATTTTCATTGTCCAAAATAATGATCTTTTTTATAACGATTTTATTATTTTTTTCAATTAAACAAGGTGTATATATTATATGGTATAGTTACCATCTCGAAAGTTATTGATAAAAGTTTCTTAACCTATCTACCTATGTCAAAATAATATAAAACCATTTCTCATTTATTATGAAGCAATCTCTAATAAGAACTTGTTGATAGATAATTTCAAACATCTTTTTTAAATATGTTTTAAAAAGAAAATCAACAAAATCAATATGATGTCTTCCACTTTTAATGATAAAATTCTTAATACATAAAAACCCATGTGATGTCTCCCACATTTACGGATAACATTCCTAATGAATCTTTTGGTATAAACTAACATGTTTAACCTAAAAAATAAAAATGAAAAATTGCTAATATAAAACTAGTCAAATACCTAACCCATAATCAATTAAAATTATATTTTTTAAACTTTTATTTATTTTACGCATTGAAATAATTTAATTTCCCAAAATAAATTTCATATTATAAAATTTCTTTTAAATCTTAATTTATTAAAAAATAATTTTACCCCGACATTATTAATTATTAATTTTCACCATTTTATACAATTTATATATATTATATATATATATATATAATTTTATTGATATCGAAATTATTTATAAATTTTAAAAACATAATTTTGATATTGAAAAGCCCCTTATTTCACCTTTGGGTGTGGTTTAGAGTCCAAAAGGCTGACCATGTAACCTCGAAGTACGAAACAATCCCACCTTTCTAGCATCGGTGAAACTTATTAAAAGCCACTAGTCAGTTGCACAAAGAAACCCTTGATTTGATTTCCGCATAGCAATAGATGTTGGGATGACCCCATCTTTACTTGGGTGAGTGAGTTTTAGTCAAAATCAAATCTGGGTGCGTTCTTTGCACCCGGAAGAAAAATTCAGAGCTAATGTGAGTTTCTTTCGGGTTTCATTTCATTGCATTTCATCTCTTTGTCACGGGAGGTTTTGTCACGGGAGGTTTGTAGGCTTGTAGGAGACACAACCTTCATACCAGAAGGCCGAGGTTTCATGGTTTTTCCCTGTTTTCTTAGACCAGAGGGGAAAGAAGATTTGTTGCAGTGAAGGTGAGTGGAACAGAGCTTGCAATTGCGACATAAAGCCGATGGATCGGGTAATGCTCACGAAGTCCACTTCGCCCCCACCAACGCCCGCAGCCAGGTATGTCTCTTCTTTCAATTTTTTCTCATACCCGTTCATGTCTTTTTTTTGTTTTGTTTTACTTCAATTTCTTTGCGACAATGCCCTTCAACCCTAAGTGTCTTGCACAGATATTTGCCATTCTTATTTTTGAGTTTTTATCAATTTGGAAAAAAAGAATTGTTGGGAGAAATTTCTGTAAAAAGTAGCTATGGTTGGAATACTCTTCATATACTTGGCTTGTATTACTGTTTTTCCTATCACCTGGAAAGTGCATCCACTGCTTACTGGTGCAGAATAATTAGGGTTAATTTATGGCCTGCAAATGAGATTACAGCTTGTTGAGGGAAGCTCTGCGACAATATAATTGTCATTCGTTGACTTATCACAGATTTATAGGATTTATCTACTTCGACTTTTTTGAACTGCTAATTTTGGTCCTGCACATCCTGAACTTTGCCCCTAGTGCTGCATCCTCCACTTCAGCAGCTTGAAAACATTTTTACTGTAATTCCTGGATAAGACATTACCATTATTTTAACGTTACTTATGATTTACTACTTCCAAAAGTCTGCCGTGGGAATATTACAATGAACGGAAGTTGGCTTATAACAGGGATATCCAAATGCTCGAAAGCACTTCAGCTGAGATCCGGTGACTGGGAGTATCTATTCAGCTGGATTTTCCTAGGAGTTGTATCCAGTTCCATCCACATGGAAGTTGGAAGAGCCTGCTTATGCAGGTGAGAGAGCCGGCTTGTATGGGCAAGATGGTACACAATGGGTTAATATGTTGCCGAGACCCTGTGACTGAGGGTATCTATTCTCCCAGAATTTCCTAGGAGTTGTATACGGTTCCATTCACATGGAACAGCTTGTTTATGCAGGTGGGATAGCCCGGAGCTGAAAATAGTAAATAGAAGAAGCATAAAATAATTCGGACATATGCATGTAATTTTTTCTGTCAAATCTGCTTATCATTCAACTAATTAATGCTAACAAGGGAATCTCCACAGCTACTAAATCATAGCAGTTGCATGGTAAACAAATCCACTCCAACTTGAGTTGTATGGCCTGCTAGAGAGGTACAACATGCAGGGAACTGAGCAAACACCAATTGCTGTTATATACCTTGTTGTATGGTTTTATGACTTGCAATTCAATATGGTATGATGCTGTACAGATCTGTATGGTTGTGCGTATTTGCTGTACAGCCTTTGTGGTATGGTAATGCTTCTTGTAGCTAATGTGCTTTGCTCTCTCGTTCTCTTCCAGTTGCTGTCCCTGTCTGATAAAATTTGTGTTTGAACCCTATTTTGATTTGTCTTTTTACTATTTGTTGAAACCATAATTTACCAAAACCCTAATGTCTTGGTGAGATGTCTGATTGAGATTAATCTTATAGTGTAAGTCATTAATGCACTAAATATTCTTTCGGCTCAACATCTAATTATAAGACTTTCGACACATTCACCCTTAACATATGTGGAAGTTCTTGTCCAAGCTATATTTCTCAACATACATAGATCCAATATAAACTGCCCTTCTCCCGTGCCCCACCCCTTAGGGTTGCTCGAGCAACCAGGTTTCTATCAAGAATCTCTTTCCCATGACCTTGGATGTCAGGGTAGTTAGGCTTCCATTTTCTTGTGCTTGCACTTTGACATCAAAGAATATCATTTGCTATGCATTGGCCCATTTACAAGTATTGCTAACTCTAATGAGGAGTCTGTATTATTGCCTCCTCACACATCCTTGGTAGCCAATATTAGGTCTAGCTTTAGATTGAACTCTAGTGTAAGCTGTAACTTCTCTCATTTTTCTTGCATTTATGCTTTCTTGGACTTGTGCCTTCTTTTATATGTTCTCTTGGCTAGATATTTGGCTTTTTAGGTAGACACTTAGTTATTAAATTTTTTCTCTTTATCTGCATTGAGTATTGTTCTAGGAATTGCTTTGGTGCTATCACATCGTATTTACACTAGATGTGTATTATCCCTTTGGGAAAAATTGCCCTTAGGGTTGAAAAGAGCACATGACAAGATTTTTTTTCTAACTAGTATCACATTGTTCCTTCAATTTATGCAAATAGAGACAATATTGAATACAATAAACAGTGTAACCAGCATTTAATTCCACCAACTCACATCCATGAAACCAATCCGGCAGTACATAATGGGTTATAAAACCATAGTCCTTCCAAATAGCACAATACAGTTTTAGATACACAACAATTGCTAATGCATCAGCAAACCTTATTACCAGCCTCAGGAATCAGCCAGATTTCGCCACCTCTTTGCTGCCACAGACCTGCCTTGCCGTCCAGATCAAGCCCTAGTCCACAGATTTAAATAGAAAATGTGAACTGCTGCTCCAGCAATCCTTGAACTAGGCTATGCTTCCCCAAATAGTCCTTCACTGCCCCAAACCAGATCTCAGGAGGGTTTGGTGCCACAGTTTCCAGCTCAGATAGATCCACTGACCCCAACAGAACTTCAAGAATGATGAATTTATGTTACGGATCAGCTTCTGTCATAAAGAACCCTTCAGGGGTAGTGTGCAACCTCAGCAACGTTTAAACAAGCCCTCGCTGTCACAAAGGGTTCCTTTGGAGATCTGCTGTCCAAATTCAGACTTCCTGCACCAGCATTTGAAGATGGGCTGCTGCCTCAGATTTGGCCGCAGGGCTACTTCGCTGCCCCAAAGATTTACCTTTTAAACAATTTTGCTTGCCACAGGTCTCTTCAAGGTGGGCCATATGCCTCAGATAGGGTTTCAGGGCTATTTGCTGCCCAGACCTCACTTGCTGACCCTAGCTGTCCCTGGAATTGCCTTGAACAGGCCTGTGCTGTTGCAGATTAGCCCATGCAGCCCAAACAAGGCCACAGAATTTGCTGCCGTTCTACAGTCTCTGCTCTCACTAAATTCAGTATTAAATCATCTATGAGCTTGTTTGTGCTATCCAGCTCCTTCAGAACTTGTGCCTCCGCATCTTCTGCTGCTCTCTTTTAACTCAGGGCACTCTTCTTGAATCCTATGAAGCCTAGCCTCAACAAACTGATGTTTTTCCATGTTCAAAATTCTTTGTGCTTTCCAATCAACTATTCATCTAAACATGGTAACTGCCTCTTTGACTGATTCAAACGGTGCTGCAGTGTCTATTTGAGCCCTGGTTATGATCACAGTGTCTTCTGCATGATCATGCCGGGGAGGACCTTTTTTTTGTTTTGTGTAGCACAGTTACTCCCTCTGTTTGAGAAATACTGGGTTGAGCTGTAACTAGCTCAACATTATCTACTTTGTCACTCTTTGCTTTCATTCAGGGATGTGAATGGCTTAGCACTGCCTATCTGAGAAATTTGGACGTCAGTAACGATCTCCTCAATTTTAAGTTGTCCAGTAGCACCTATAACTATAATATCGTATTTGATAGTTTCAACTCCATCAGATGAATTGGGGATAGAGCCAGGATTACCATCCATATTCTGAGATCCACTGATCATTAACTCCTGCAAACTCTTTCTTTGCATCTGATGGCAATACAGAACTTGTTTCTGATACTTAAAAAGTATTCCCTTCTGATGATGAATAAACATTAGGCACTAATGGCAACCCAACATCTACTTCATTTATGTTGCTTTCTTGAGAAGGTAAAGAAGAAGAAGGTACAGTGGTTGCAGCACCGTTCCATATCCTTTTCTATCAAAGCTACTTCATGTTCAGTTGAAGGGGCAGGACTCATGTCTTGAATACAAGATCCTTCAGACATCTGATAGAACCCATTATCAAGATGGATTGAGTGTTCTACCAAAGCACCCTTTGGAATGTTTTGCAACTCTTTTCGCAAAGATTGGATCCGGCTACAGTATTCTACAGAAGGCCCCCCAATGATAGGAATCAATTCCTTGCTACTGGGATCTGCTGGGATCAGACTAGAAGACAGTCACACCATTGTTTGTTTAGAGGTTTTGGCACCTATCTGTTCAATTTTGGCCTCCCTTGCTTGATTTATGCGGGCACTCTGCGTACTCCTTTCTCAATGGGGAAACTAATTCCTACGGCAACTCTTTTTCAAATAAACCTATCAGGTTGTTAAAATCTGAAAGTTCTACGCAAAAAATTTAATTTTTTTTTTGTAGAAACTTGAAAGTTCTATGTAGAAAACTGAATGTACTTTGCAAAACACTAAATGTATTTTGCAGAAAACTGAATGTACTTTGCAAAACACTAAATGTACTTTGCAGAAAACTGAATGTTCTATGCTGTTGCAATTACTTATAATGCATATTTCTTCTTCAAAACTTTTCAGATTAGCAATTGTAGATGGAACATAAACTTAAAGATCATATGAAGACAGCCAAACACAGATATGAGACACTGAGAATTAGGTCCAATGACCAGGGCAAAACCCACAAAGGGAAAACCCAAATGATTTTTCTATTAGATTTTTTTCAATTGTTCAACAAAGTACACAGTGAGAATGATAATGAATAAAGTCACCAATGTCTGATTAACTTTCAGCTGAAGTGCTTTTGCTCTTTCCATGAAGATCTCCTTCTCTTGATCAGATCTTGCCTTTCACACTTGCTTCAACTCTTCCCTTGCTCTTACTCTTCATTTGTTCTCACACTTCTATTGCACACACTCAACACTAACTCTCTTTTTTCAGAATGAACATGCTACTCTCAACTCTCACTTGCTCTTGCTTAAATAGATGAGAAATGAGAGGAGTTACAAAATGAATTCATGCCTTCAGCCAATAATAAGAGAATTGAATTCCATGAGTGTTAAATTTAGATAACAATGGTATGTTCTATATGCTTTAGAGCAATTTACTTCAATTTTTCTTATTAGCCCAATATCAATTTCCAGATTAGCAATCACATTAACATGATAGTAAATGCAGATATAACATAAATAATAAACATAAGAGAAGCCAAGACAAGAGGATACAATATTTGGCGGATGCCAGGGAAAAACCCCAATGTGGGGAAAACCCTTTAGTATGGATAAAATATTAAACCTTGACTTGTATAATCATGATTGATTTGATTTTTAAGTGGATTCCATATGTCGAGATCATCCTTGATCATTTAGACACAACTTTCTATTTTTGGAAAGTCACTTCCAAGTTGACACGTGACTTATTATTTTGGAAAAATCATATTAGAATTATTCGAAATGAAATTTTATTATAGGTGGTTCAAATAGAACTGAAAGATATGATTTCCTCTAGGAGAAATTCATCCATGAGTTGCTAAATTTTAATTTTTAACAAAGGCTGGCAAAAGAACCAACTTTGAAACCACTATAGTATCCCTTAGAGAAAAAATGCCCTTAGGGTTGAAAAGAGC
The DNA here is from genome assembly GCA_000404065.3 of Pinus taeda. NCBI lineage: Eukaryota > Viridiplantae > Streptophyta > Pinopsida > Pinales > Pinaceae > Pinus > Pinus taeda. Next base: position 31,024 of record APFE031203465.1, on the reverse strand, counting down.
ACATAACAAGATTTGTATTCTAACTACTGTCACGGTGTTCTTTCAATTTTGCAAATAGAGACAATATTGAATACAATAAATAGAGTAACTAGTATAGTTCCACCAACAACTCATATGCAAGAAATCAATCCAGCAGTACATAATGGGTTATAAACCCATAGTCCTTTCAAGTTGGACACTACAGTTTTAGATACACGACAATTGTTAATGCATCAGCAAACCCTTTTATCCTAATACTTTTAGTCTGACCTTACAACCAGCCTCAGGAATAAGCCATATTTCACTGCATCTTTGTTGCCTCTTTGTTGCGACAGGCCTGCCTTGTGGCCCAGATCAAGCCCTAATACACAATTTTCCTTAGAAAATGTGATATGCTTCTCCAACAACCCTTGAACCAACCTATGCTTCCCCAAATAGTCCTTCGCTGCATCGAACCAGACCTCAGAAGGGTTTGCTGCCACAGTTTCCACCTCAGATAGACCAACTGACCTCAACAAAACTTCAAGAATGATTTTGTGTCCTAAGAATTGACGTTATGGATCAGCTGCTGTCATTAAGAACCCTTTTGGGTTAGTCTGCACCTCAACAAGGTTTGAGCACCCTCGTTGTTACAGAGGGTTCCTTAAGAGATTTGCTGTCCATCAGATTTCTTGTGCTAGCATTTGAAGATAAGTTGCTGCCTCAAATTTGGCCCCAGGGCTATGTTGCTGCCTCAAAGATTTACCCTTCAAACAATTTTGCTGCCACAGAAGGACTTTTCAAGTTGGGCTGCATGCTGCAGATAGGGTTTCAGGGCTGTTTGCTTCCTAGACCTCACTTGCTGACCTTCGCTGTCCTTGGAAATGCCTTGAACAGGTCTACACTGTCATACATTAGCCCTTCGCTGCCCAAACAAGACCACAAAATCTGCCACAATCTCTCCCTTAGAAAACCCTTATTGCCACAAATAGGTGAATGCTGCCTCAGGAATTATGTTTAAACAAAGTAAAGAGAAGGGATTGGCTAGGGTGGAATTTTTCACCACTGAAACCGATCAGAGAAAAGGTGTTCTAAAACCCTCCAAGAGCCTCAACTCAAAAATCAGAAGGCTCCACATTCCATGATGATTAAAATGATTCTCCTCTCTCCTTTTTATAGATTTTGTTTGGGGTCTCTCCTCTAAACAAGTTTCCTTCCATTTTTGTCCACTATTTGGCTTTTATTACAAGTTTCTCTCTATTTACTCCAAATTATCTAATGTTACCCCAATAACATTAAATACTGGGTTTCCTTAGAAGGGCAAAGCCCCCTAAGAGCAACATTAGCAAGTTTGAATTCGATGTCCTCAAATCTTTGAACAATAACAAGGACATTATTATTCTCAAAGCTGATAAGGGTGGAGTTGTGGTTATCTTAGATAAAGAATGTTAATGGAGAAAAGTGTTGGACCACTTTGTAACAACGGGAGCTACAGAAGACTCGGTAAGAATCCCTTAAAGAAGATCTCTGAAAATGTAGCTCTAGCTATAAACTCCAGTAGCACTGTTAGCTCCTTGAGCCATAAAATCATCGAGAGTAACCCTATCACTCCTAGGATCTATGGTCTTCCCAAAATCCATAAGGAGGGGGCTCCCCCGAGATCCATTGTCAGCATTATAGGAGGGCCAACCTATCCTCTGGCGAAGTATTTAGCCCAAAAGCTAAAACCCTTTGTTGGCCTTACAAAGTCCTTTGTCAAAGACTCTTCATCATTTGTCAATGAGTTAAAGAGAATAAGGTTTGATCTTGGGTACCTTCTTGTGAGAACAAACGCTTGGAGTTGCCATGGGCTCCCCTCTTTCCCTTGTTGTAGCTAATCTATTCATGGAGGACTTTGAATCCAAAGCTTTGTTCTCGACTCAATTTAAACCAAAGATTTGGAAGAGATTTGTGGATGACACTTGCGTCATCTGGCCTCAACGTCGGGATAAGTTGGATTTCTTTCTCCAACATCTTAATAATCAGTCTAGCTCCATAAAGTTTACTATGGAATGTGAAATAAATGGGAGCCTGCCTTTTCTTGATGTCCTTATTTCTAAGAAGGACAATGGATCATTCTCATAGCAGGTCTTTCGAAAGAAAAGACCTGGTGGAGCTGTGGTTATCTTAGATAAAGAAGATTAATGGAGAAAAGTGTTGGACCACCTTTCTAACAACAGGAGCTACAAAAGACTCAGTAACAATCCCTTAAAGAAGATCGCAAAAAATGTGTCTCTAGCTATAAAACCCAGTAGCATTGTTAGCTCCTTGAGCCATAAAGTCATTGAGAGTAACCCTATCACTCCTAGGATCTATGGTCTTCCCAAAATCCATAAGGAGGAGGCTCCCTTGAGATCCATTGTCAACATTATAGGAAGGCCAACCTATCCTCTGGGGAAGTATTTAGCCGAAAAGCTAAAACCCTTTGTTGGGCTTACAGAGTCCTTTGTCAAAGGCTCTTCATCATTTGTCAATGAGTTAAAGGGAGTAAGGTTTGAGCCTGGGGACCTTCTTGTGAGTTTCGATGTGGTCTCCTTTTACACTAATATCCCCATTAATGAGGCCATTGAGGTCATCAATTGCATCACGGAACCGGATAGTGCTAAATTGGTTGAGATTTGTCTTACCTGTACTTTCTTTAGCTTTGAAGGGGAATTCTATGAACAAATGCGTGGAGTTGCCATGGGCTCCCCCCTTTCCCTTGTTGTAGCTAAGCTGTTCATGGAGGACTTTGAATCCAAAGCTTTGTCCTCTACTCAATTCAAACCAAAGATTTTGAAGAGATTTGTGGATGACACTTGCGTCATCTGGCCTCAACGTTGGGATAAGTTGGATCTCTTTCTCCAACATCTTAATAATCAATCTAGCTCCATAAAGTTTACTATGGAATGTGAAATCAATGGGAGCCTGCCTTTTCTTGATGTCCTTATTTCCAAGAAGGACAATGGATCATTCTAATACCAGGTCTTTCGAAGGAAAACTCACACAGAGCAGTGTCTTCATGCTAAGTCCCATCATTTCCCTACTCAAAAGCTAGGTGTTCTCAACACTTTAGCCACTCGTGCGTTTAGAGTTTCTGATGAAAGTCACCTTGAAGATGAGAAAACCCATCTCTTTAAGGTTTTTAAAAATAATAGTTATAATAAGCTCCAATGTCTTAAGGCTTTCCTTAAAGCTGGTAGGGGTTTCAAGATTAAAAAAGAACCCAATGATTGACTTTCTGGGGTGCACCTTCCTTTTATCCAAGGGTCCACTAACAAGATTGTAAGGATCCTAAGAAAGCACGAGGTTCCCTCTACTTTTAGGCCCCTTAACACCATTCAAAGTTCCCTAAGATCTATAAAAGACTTGATGGACCCTAAGAATATGAAAGGTGTTTTATGTAATCCCTTGTTCATGCGAGACACCCTATGTTGGTGAAACTGGCCACTCAATAAATCAGAGGATTCAAGAACATTCGCAGACATCAAACATGGGAGGACCCGCTCCTCAGCATTAGCAAAACATGTAGAAAAGACAAAACACCACATTTGCATTGAAGATGCCTGGGTCATTCCTAGGATAGATCATTTCCATCACTGTAAGTTTGGGGAGGCTATAGAGATTGAAAGGAGGCCAAACAATTTGAATAGAGACGATGGCTGGAAAATTAGCAATTGTTGGATCCCTGCCATTTTGTCTTAATTTTTTATTTATTTATTAATTATTATTATTATTATTTGTTTATTTTTCCTCCTAATTTTTTGATTTTTAATTTTATTATATTTTTTTGTATATTTTTTGGCTAATAATAAATGATTAATTTAATAATTACTTTATTTTCTTCATGTTTTATTTATTTATTTACTTTGATTTCATTTATTTATTTTATTTTTCTTGATTGTTTTTTTGTTTGTTGACCTATTATTATTTTAATTTATTTTTAAGTTTTTATAGTTAATTGTTTTAATTAGTTTAAGTTTGACTCAAATATTATTTTATTTTATTGTTTTGATTATTTAGTTTGACTCAAATATTCTTTATTAAGTTTGACCAATTATTATTTTTATTTTATTTTTAAGTTTTTAGAATTAATTGTTTTGAATTATTTAATTTTGACCCAAATGTTATTTTTTATTTATTAATTGTTTATTGTTTTCATTATTTAGAATTGACCTAAATATAATTTTTATTTTAGATATTCATTTCATTAAAATTTTCCTTTTGATTAATTATTTTCCTTAATTCAATATTAACAGCTATATTCTAATGAGTCAAATCTAACTGTTATATTATAACGGCTAATTTTTTTCTCTTTATCTATTTAACTTGATGCCAAGATCTGGTTCTTCGTCTTGTCCCGACGATGAACCACATTGGATGGTTCGAAATGCATTGAAAAAACTCTGATGATGTGATTTTTACCGAAAGTTTTCTTTCTTTTCAATGGATTTCCCCCTTTACAAAAGGCTTTAGCCTATGGGGTTGGATAGGCTACTTTGTCAGATATCCTCCCTTCGGAAATTTAGTTAGCAGAGGACATTACAGGATGTATGCGTTTAGTCCCGACTCCCATTGCCCCTTTTATGGTCATTTGTTGGAAATAAATAAGATTATCTTATCATATCTTCTTGCTTAAGAGTAGTACCTATTTTTCTTTATTCTCCGTCTTCAACATGTAATAATTCAAGATGAAATTTTTGTCAAAAGTTGTCCAAGACTAAAATATATCAAAGTTTAGTTAGGAACTTGCAATTTCTCCATTCAAGTCCATCATGGTTTTAACTGGGTCTAAGACTCTAGATGGACCTATTTCACATTTATATTGAAACACAAGTAATTGATTCCTAAGTTTCTAATTTTGTTCAATTGGAGATTTATAGCATAATACTGTTTAATTAATATTGCCGGTACTCTGCTAAACTCATTTCTTTCTCTAATTCAAGAAGAAGGTAGAAAAGGGAGAGAAACAGGCTGTTGATGAAAACAGTTGATTATAAGAAAAATCAAACCATTATTTAGAAGAAGAGTTTGTTTGCTGTACATTTCTCAGAAGTAGGAGACTCGAGCTTGTCTTGACCATACTTTGTAATTGTTTTGTTGTTCTCTGGGGATGGATTTTATAGTAGGGATTGAATTGTTTTTTAATATGTAATGCTGTATTTAATTGCTTTGTTGGTTCTGTACATATTTGAGTGGTGCTTCACGAATTCAGAACAAGCATTTAACTCTACATTTAATTCTGTCAGACAAGATTAACAGTTTTCAATATTCTGTTTTTCTCCTGCATAGGATATGCAATGTTGCATATTTGTTTGTATATTCATGCTGAAATACATTCAGGGTTCCTATTATGACATGCATTATTGGCAATGCTCCTGTGCCTTCTGGCCACTCTCTTTATTGTTTCTTGCTGTGTCACAAGGTCCCTCAACTTCAATCTTGAGGTTCAAAATTCGGTGAGCCTAAAACATTTTTTGAGGTTCAGCTAACCTTATGAAAGCTCATGCCTATTGACCAAGTCTATAGCTCAAGTGCATAACCTCATGTCACAGATCAAGTACATTATAGCATTCTTAATGTTTATTGATGTTGATTTCTTACTTTTTTTATGATATATTTGAATATTTGATATTAAAGTTAATACATGTATATACGTAGAAAATTTATATCGACAAACCTAGTGGCAAACATTATCCGAACCTCATCAAAAAATTCAAACTCGAACCGAAACTAATAATTTTATAACCTGAACCTGAACCCGAACTGTGTGACTTAGGTTTCTTGCTGATGTTTTGCTGTGGCCTAGATGTTTAAATTTTATATTTCTGCTGTGTCAATTTATTTGGCTTATCTGTGCTTACTTGAGGAATTATTTGTCTTATTCCATTTGTGCAGACTGGAAAGTTCAGGAATTTGTTCTCATTTAATTAAATTGATTCTTTTGTCTGCTCTTCTGTTGCATTGTTACAGTTCCGCAGGGGCATCTTCTCCTGCTGTACCAGTGAATATTGGTAGTGCAGACTGCTCTGGATTGGGGCAGGGTCCAAAGGGAGGTAGTTTATCAGGGGCTGGTTCTTGGTTACCATGGACCTCTGTAAGCACAAGTGCAGGAGAGTCAGCTCTTGGATCATCAGAGATTTCATGCAGGCCTTGGGAACGAGCAGATTTACTGAAACGACTTGCCACATTCAAGCCTGCAAATTGGTCTGGGAAACCTAAGGTTTGTTTCCTTAAAATAATCATTTTGACAACGCCAATGTGCTAATTTAGTGTAGCCACTTGATTTGAAAAGCTCTTATCTATTGCCAAGGCAATGGTTATACCTACTTTCTACTAATTTTTAGTAACTTCTATTGCATTTCATGATAATACTCAATTTGCATTGAGTGATATGTATTGGCTTCCATTTGCAGGTTGCCAGCTCATTGGCATGTGCCCGTCGAGGTTGGATTAATGTGGATGTTGATACAATTGCATGTGAGGCATGTGGTGCTAATATCAGTTTTGTAATTCACTCTTATTGGACATGTGATGAAGGTAATCCTATGCACGTTTATTCCTTATTTTGTAGCAATGCAGTGTTAAATGGCCTTCTCAAATTCACTGCTTAATAGCACAAAAGGCTGGGTTCCTTGTTTCTTCTTATACAAGTTACATTATGAAATGAATGTACAGCAGGTGCTCTCAAGTTAATATGTTACTGTGATGATAATGGACTGGCTCTTGTTTTTGTGGATAGTAAGGGTTTGGGTAACAACATCGTTAATGTGGTGAATTAAACTGAGTTCATATGTGTAGGCAATACAGGTTTAGGATGTGTGTGGTTGGATAACTTGAGTTTCTAAATGCAAACTTTAAAGTTACAATTCTACTATAAATAATGCATTAGATAAATCCTATGATCCTGTAAACGGCCCTGCCTAGACCCCTTGAAATGCTGTTCAAAAATCTGATATGGAAACCCATATGAAACACGTCAGAAACACCACATACAAAATTCTGTGAGAGTGACCTTTCTGATTTTGGAAATGATGTTTCTAGATCTGGAAATGGAAAACCTATGTTTCACAATCCATGGGAAGCATTTCTTGCATTTGTAGAAACAAATTTGGTGTGCATTTTGATGCTTTTGACCAAAAACTTCAAAAAAATAAAAAATAAAAAATGAAAAAACAAAAAACCTTGGATAATTTTTTTTTTAATTTCTTTGTTCTTTGATAAAAGGGATATCTCATTAAAATCAGAAACATGACTCTATTGGAGAAGTAGTTATACCAGTGGGTAAACTTAAATGAGACTTCTAAGAAAAGTAGCCTTTGCAACTGCAATTGCGGATACTTTTTTTGCAAAAAAACTGCTTACAAATAGGAATTTATATGAAAATAATAGACCGTGTTACCACTTGATTTGTTAATGCTTGGATAGGTAAGGTCAATGCACAGGACAAATCGAGGGCAACTTGGAGGGAGGGCCACTGTCACCTAAGCTCCAGCTTCCCACCCTTCAGGGTGAACCTAGTCACTGCTAGGAGGGCTTCCCTATACTTGATTTCTGTGTACCTAAGTGTGTTATAGAACAATACTCTTATCTTAGACAATGGATGGAAGGTGCTCAATTCATAACAACAGTACTTTTTAATCAAATCAGTGAATTTGTTGCCAATCATCCAGCTATAGTTACCAGCATGTTACTGAATTTGTTATCTCAAGAAAACACACACACACACACACAGATATATATATATATATATATATATATATATAGCGAGAGAGAAGAGAGAGAGAGAGAGAGAGAGAGAGAGAGGATCTAGAATTGTTGCACTTATGGACATATTTACAGCGTTTAATAGAGGTACAAATTTGTAGTCATTATTAAAATTGATGGTCTGAAAAGCACCAAATGATCAAGTTATAATGGACACCTGAAGTCAATGATGGGTCTGTTCGGTACACATCCTAGGTTGTCCCAGCATCAGTCTAGATTTTAAAGCAGCTATTGAATGTATATGTCCTTCATATATCTTGGGTTTTAGACACAATATAACACCATCCAGCCTACAGTCTTAAATCCATAATTGCTATACAATGAGTACAAGTAAGTGTTGCTGAGCTTTTATAAAGGAGATTTGCATTGATATTTCTTCAAATGGTTTGGAGACAAACCTCACACAAGGTCTGCTGTAACACTCTGAACTTCTAATTAAGGCATTTAAACAGAACAAAGGCTACTGGAAATTTGTGAAAAAAATCATTCAGTTATATTTTGTCAAACAGTTTTCATGCATCTCCACAGAAACTACAGATTTGCAAGATCTATAGACCAGATTTAGATTTTTAACTCTTGTACCAAAAAAACTTCCCAGCTTTCTATCATCCATCTATACCAAATATGTAGGGAATATAATTTTAAAAAAGTCATGCTGGTTCTAGGAAGTTTACTCATGTATTTTGTCAAACAGTTCATGAGCAAACTAGCACTCCAACAGTTATAACCCAGTTGCATGACCAATGCATCACAAGAATAAATTGATGAGTTTCATCATGAAATGCACTTGAGATTACCTAAATAGTTATCTGTGTTACACTGATTTGACATCAATTGGCACCCACAGAACATAGGTAATAACTACAGCCAATGACTTGTGAATATGGCTGTGAAGAATGGTGAGCTGACTCAAAGGGAGAAACATAGTTTAGAGTATATATGAGTCTAGGTTCTGCTACTCAGAAAATTCAGTTTGAGATCAAAAAGGTGTGTTAAACACACATGGGAGCAAGAACAATATGAAAGATAAACATGAGAATTCCATTTTTATTAACAAGAGATATACATTTATAGTACATTATGTGACCGTTGGGTTTCACATCCCAAGGTCTCTTGGACTCCTTTTGTCCATTCGGCTTTCACACTAACCCATTGAGGATTAGGTGTCCAACATTCCCCCCCTTAATCCAAAGGGTTATGTATGAGTCCAAGAAGAGAGCTGTAATACAAAATGTGCAAATATGCATGATAGCACTAGGCTGAATGTGCTCTCTGAAATGTTGGTATAAAGGACGGTGGTTTAAGGATGACCACCAACACTGGAACGCTTAGTGCAGTTCCCGGAACTCTTCCAAAACTGGCAAGAAGCTGAAGTCTTCTGCTAGAGGAAGTGATCCTATTGTTTTAAAGAGGGAAACCTTCAACCAAAAAAGGGAGGTCTCACCCCGCATAAAAGGAAAAACTTCAACCTGAAAAGGGAAGTCTCAACCTGTGATGGTTTAAGGATGACCAACAACTCTGGAATGCTTAATGCAATTCCTGGAACTCTTCCAAAACTGGCAAGAAGCTGAAGTCTTCTGCCAGAGGAAGTGTTCTCAATTTTGTTCCTGGAATTCTTCCAAAGCTGGCAAGAAGCTGAAGTTTTCTGCTAGAGGAAGTGTCCCAGATTGCTAACTGAAGGCATGTTCACGGGCATCTTTGTCTCTGGCTACAACTCTGAAACTGGTGTAGCAGGTTGTGACTCAGGCTCGCTTGATGTGGCTTTGAAGCTTGTAGATGACCATCATTTCCTCCCCTATCAGATACAAGGTGAGATGATGGAGAAAACTCAGCTGCAAGACTTTTCAATACTGTGGAACAAGTTCTGACATGTGTTTGGAATATCTTCTTGGTTGTTGATGCCCATTGCCAAGAAGCGATCCATCCAAGATGAATCTTTGTTCTTGCAGGACGTTTGTTTCTGAAGCATTTGTTTGAAGAATGACTGGTTTTATGACAGTGCTTACATGGATGAGATCAAAACAGTGATCTTTCAGATGGCCAACTCCGGTCACAGTGTTGGCATCATTTCACAATCTGTTGTTGTTGTGGAAGAGGGGCAGAGTCTGGAACAGCTGAAAGCTGAACTATCATGAGGAGCAAAGTGAACTGTCATGAATGAATCCAGCACTCTGAAACTGAATGGGCTTTGAGTAGTCTGGAATATGAAAGGACAAGTCCTTGTCATATCCAGACCGGTTCTGTGCTGTTGTGGACAAGCTGTTCCCAAGGTCTGATGATGGGCTTGGGAAGTGCAGACTGAGTTTCTGCATCTGCATGTACAATTGCTGCTTTATTTGAATGAACTGTAACATTATTGACTTGCTGTTGATGGGTGGTTGTGTCAACGTTCTGAACAAAAACAGGTTCAGAATGATGTCTATTTTGATGTAGCTCTTCTTGCTGTAGCTGTGATTCAAGCTGCAAAAAATCAATCTTTTTCTGTGCATTTTGTAGACATGTTTGAATTTCTGAGAGAGATCCTTTGCTGATTTGTAATGTGTCATCAACAATAGATTGTATAAGAGTTTTTATGAACTCTAATACTTCACTGATTCTGGCCATTTTTCTTCAATGTCAGATTTACACCTTAAAAACTGATCACAATTATTATTTAATGCAGAAAAGTAATATCCACTTACAGTACACAACAATATCCTTTATAAATGTCAGCAAATGATCAGTGTGTAACATAAAAGATTACAATCAGCCCACCAAACTCTTTATGTAGCAGTCGAATGCACTATAATGAGTTTTAATACCACAACTGAGGCAACAACAACTGCAAACTTGCTTGGAACTTGGATTGAATATTGGTGTGAACACAACAGTTGGAACCTTTGACGCACAACAAAGGTGATTCGTACAATAAAGAGACTAAAGGGAATTAGCCCCTTTCTGCACTATTGATGAGACTCAACTAGAAAGATTCTCAACCAACAATTTACACAGGTGGAAACACGACCTCTTTTCACTGGAACTTTTCCCAAACAACCACAGAAAATACCTTATACAAATTAATCTCAATGTCATCTCTTAAGTATAACAGTCTGGAATAAAGACCTCAAGGATTCAAGGCATCAAATTTTAGTAGCCCTTAGCGCTATCATGAGCAGCAGTTAGATACTCGGCTTAGTGCAATAAGATCAATTTGAAGGGTTCTTCATCTTTAAAGATCAACCATAAAGAAGCCCATGGACGTTATCACTTTTTTCGTTGTTGTTGTTGTTGTTGTTTTAATGATAATACCTGAGAATAATCATAAATAGCTTCCCCTACTAAATTTAATCAATGTAACTAAAGACAAGTTCCATTCAGTTTACAACCTTCACAATATCATGACTGGTGAAAAACGTGTTCGCTCATTACAATGACAAAAAGAATCCATAATCCATCCATTCTAGTAGAACTTTCAACCAAAAATTCTTCCAAACCTAATCCTGCTGTTTATCAAACTGCCATCCAAAAAAACTTATTCCCCAAAGTAGACTAATCAACATATTTATGCATAATTTAGCCGGAATATATCATTAAAAACATAGTAGCTTACTGCTGGCGTAGGCATCAAATGAAACATTTGACTGAACTTCAGTTGATGTTGTTCCCCGGGCAACTGCAGGCTGCCGCTGACAAATACAAGCATGCCGCCAGCGGGACCCGAAGGCTGGCAATCAACTGTGGATATGTTATGCTTGCATTGCTGGAATGGGAGGCTGGTGAGCTTCCCCACTATGTTCTCCACTCACGTCGAATTCTTTTCCACAAGAAAATAAGTTCTGGAAAGTACGCAACTTCTGGCATTTAATAGCAGCGAATTAGAGAAGGAGCATAGGCTGATGGAACCTGGTTATTTAGCTCAACTCTTCGATTCTTTCTTCACATAGACACAGACTTTGTACACCAGCAATATGGCCCAGATTTGATCTTTTATCTCTCAAGCACCAACCCAGAGGACGAGTTCCCCAAACCATCTATGCATTTCAAGAACTTCTACGCATTTCAAGAACATGAGGTTAGAACCCATGCGACAAGCAATGATCTTCCCTTGGTTCTCCACAGGAAAAACTTCAGGCAGTAGAGTCATAAATTATACAATTATGGTGGGAAGCGTTTCACTCGTCACTTTGCATTTAGAATCATGAAACCAAACACGGTTACACCTGTTAACTGAAACATAAAATTTGATTTTTGTTTTGGTAGCTTGAACTTATCTAGCTTCAAATGAAGAACACTGGCAAGGCTTTATGTTCAACTTTCTCTATAGAAACTGCTCAGTTAACATCAGAAACTGACAAGAGAAAATGGGAATCGATGTCCCCTTCAAGTCCATGCAAGCAACTTTGTTCATATAAAATACTGAAGGAATCTGCCTAAATGGAGATACTTGTCTTCCTTAGACAATTGAAGGTTCATCTGGTTTTCAAACTTCACATGAGCATTAAATCTTTTCAAGTTGTCCACCTTTATTCAGGAAACCTTGGTCTATCTTACAAGCATAAATGCATGTCGTCTATGTACAAGAACAAAATTCAAAGCTTCCCTCTACTCGATTCATCTCTTTCATTAAAAGAATGGTTGTCTTTGTATTCCACTGCCATCCAGACAGTATTGCATCGCCATCTGCAGAATGTGGTCTCCAAACACGGGAATTTCGAGGCAACTAAATCCCTGAGGTCGCAGGAGTCCAAGAGTTTTTAAACGGATGCTGTGATCTAGAATGTCCGATACCACTGGACAATTCAAACGGTGCGTTAAAATGGGACAGCGTTACCATTTAATACCATTCAATACCACGTAGAGATACCATTCGCATAAAATGTTGGTACCATTCAATACCACGGCGTTAATACGCATTCATGACCACGTAAAGATACCATATAACAATCAGCCTTTAAATACAGCAGACATATCCTTGTTCTGCAAACATGTATAAAACTCTAGCTTATGGATAGCAGATAGAGTTCTGTGACCGTTATGATCAACTATATATAACTAATCTAACAGAGGTTCCCTGACTGACAGAGAAAAAATGAGCTTAGGATTGCTGTTTGCCTATCAAAGTAAGCCGCAATACTTCGTAGTCTCCAGAGGTATCCACCGCTATTGCATGCTCTAACTATATGAACAGAGTTCAAAGGATTTTGATGGTAGCGTAAATACAATCACATAATAAATATTTCTTTTATAAATGTTGACATTCAGATGATAGCAGATACACCTACTTCCGGTGAGTGATGAATACATAAATGTCTATGAAATTTAGTTGCGACTCATCCAAACCAGGTCTGAAATTACCAGCAATTGGATAGACTCTATCTGTGTTCAAACGAAAGAGAATGCGGCATTCTCAACTGCACACTCCAACAGCACACTCATGCGCGCATTAGCGAGACAGAGATTAGGAAAATCGTTCCATCGATTTTTGAAGGAAGCTTCTGCCTCCAACGCCTACTGACAAATCCTCCAACGCCTCTGGCAACGTCCAGAAGGTATTACCAGATGTTGGGATATTTCAGGCAGGCACTCAACGCTTTCAATAGTGAGTTTGTAGCAGAGGCAGCGCTGGAAAGGCAACGCATTATGAGTTTGCAGAGAATATGAAACGGTTTTGAAGTCTAAGCGTATTCAACTGAACAGGGCGCAAGAATTATAAATAGAATATGTCAGGGCAGTGCAGGTGTGGCAGGCAGAGCGCAGGTATGGCATACGCGTTACAGGTAATGGGTAGAACTGGCAGGTCTGCACACATTAAAACCCTTTACAAGGTGACAATTCTGCTCAATTTTGATTAGGAAAAAAGGCAGAACTGACATATATATAGAGACCACAAAACAAGTGGCTCAAATTGGAGCATGACCAGCAATTGCCCGCTCTGATACCATGTTAAACACACATGGGAGCAAGAACAATATGAAAGATAAACATGAGAATTCCATTTTTATTAACAAGAGATATACATTTATAGTACATTATATGACCGTTGGGTTTCACATCACAAGGTCTCTTGGACTCCTTTTGTCCATTCGGCTTCCACACTAACCCATTGAGGATTAGGTGTCCAACAAGGTGGCTGAAAGTATGCCAGTTGAACAAACACTCATAAGCTTATACTCATAACATACATTTATAAGAAATGGTCATACAACTTGAACACAATCAAGAAATAGTTTTACTGTCTATCACCATGTGCTGAGAGAAAAAAAACGAGAAATCATTCCAGTTGATCAAACACCCATAAGCTTTAAAACTGTGTTATCAGGGTGAATTTGGTGTACAGCTACTGATGAAAGGTTTCCAAAACTGACGAGCACAAGAAAAGGGGCTAACTCAGCCTTTAAGGTGCATTTGAGACCATCCACAAGCTTCATATTCAGAAATTTAGAGGAATTAATCCATAGTTCTGGTATTAGCTTCATCAACCACATAATGGCAGTGCGAGTTGAATAAATAAGCCCAAATTCAGCTCCCCAGCAGTGAATATCTAACATCTATAGGCATGGAAAATGAGGCCCACCTTTTTGTAAAGTTAGGCCAACTAGAAATTTGCACTCTAAGGCTGAAAACATTACATTAAACTCATTTTGATGGGCCCCATTGAGATGAGCACCTTTTCCTTGGTGGAACGCATGACTATGACCCACCTCTTCTTGCTAATAATAAAGTGTGCTTAGGTGAATGAATTTGGTGGGGCTTAGGAGGAGAGTGCCACCCAACCCTTAGTCATTTCATTGAAACAATTGCTGGTGCCCGCTCCCCGCCACTCCCCACCCCACAAAAAAAGGAATAAAAATTGCACTTTACTCTTAAATAAAAACATTACATTGCAAATCTTGTGGATCCAGGGTTTTTGCATCCTCTTCTTGGCTGAAATGCATTTACAATGTTCATCATGTAAGGTGTAGGAGGAGTGACCCAGTCTTTGACTTAGTGAATAAATCACTCATATGAATAAATGCCTGCGTGTGCCCAATGCCAAGCATGTGGTAGCAGACCCCAAGGATGAAAGCACAAACAAGACGGCATGGCTACTCTAACAAAATTAACAGTCCAGATTTAATATGCCATAAAGGCATCTTGATAATGAAAAACGTCAAGAAATATTATGCTGTAACATGATTAGGTTTAAGGCTGACAAATCATGCTTGTCATTCTTCTTTAGGTCTCTACAACCCTTGTTTTGTGATGCAAGCTCAAGAGCATCAATTTCCCAATTGTCATTTTCTTGTTATTTTTTCACATTTTGAGAATGATAAAGGAATTGCAAGAAGATTATCGTTTAATGGCCATATTACAGGTCTAAGTGTCTAACAATCAAGACACTTTCTTAGCCCTAACTTACAAGAGTTCGCTGTGATTGCTCCCCTGTCTTATCGGAGAGCATGTTTTTCATAGTCATTCTCACGATATCTTGTCCAAGGTGCACCTCTTAGACATGATCATTGAACCCATTGTCCTCTATGGTTCTGAGTTCTGAGGGCCAAGTTTGCCTAACATTGATTGTTCTAGGATAGAGGCAGTCCAGAGTCTTCAATGGATCATCTAGTGAAAATTGATAGTCGCCCAATCCATTACTCCTGTTAGAGTTCATGACCCATCCCTTTTGCCCTGTGGATGTTTTTATACTGGTCTCTTCCTCCACAGAGTTTGAATTTTTTGGGACTCAGCATTCAGTAGGGATTAGTATTCTTATCTCGTACTATGTTCTTATGTGGCCTTTGCCTTAGCAAGGTCTCATGACGAGTTCATTGTTGGATTTTAGAGGCATCCCAATTACTCTATTCAGTGGCCATCTTGCTGGATTGGCTCCCCAATTCAAGAATTTGTTAGATGCTCTAGGTTACCTCTTATTATCTAAGTAGGATTTGAATTAGATCATTAGAGAGGGCATCTACATGGAGTAAATCCAGGTCACTTGGAGTGCACCCTTCAGTGGTCTTGGCCCTAAGATGCCATTTTGTTTAGAGCATTTTCTGTAGTTGAGAGATGGCCTTGTTATTAGAGTTGCATATACACACAAACACTGGGTACATGCATTCAGAATCCCCTTGGGTCAATTTTGGGTGGGCTTTCATAGGCTTCGGGTTGAGGTGGATCGCCACATCTAATGATGAGATAGGATTTGGCAGCTATGCGACATACAAGAGATTGAGAGTGAGGAGCATCTCATCTTATACTACTATGAAATCACAGGGTTGTATTATTGCCTGTATTGGGGTTTGAGAATCTTCCTTTGTACAATTTGAGTCCATATTGCCATATTTGTTCCTTGTTGCAAGATCTTGGAACATATATTATTGTTATCCAATGTTTGTGTCTTGATTGCTAGGAAAGTCTTTTAGAATTTCATTTGGTAGTCATTTAACCCTGGTCTAGCTCCATATAGATAGAGGCATATTGGCAGAAAATGGGTTCTACTCGTTGACTTTTTGAAAATGGAGATTAATATGCCTTGGTGCATTTTTTGATATTTACAAGAATGACATCTATGATAAGTGGGTCAGCCCTTGTATAGAAGGTCTATGTAGGTAGAAAATGTTTCCTTCATAGATGCTGACCCACTGCATGTCCACCCTGTATCATTGAGCTATTTTAGGATCTCAAGGGGAACCTTCCAAATGCCCTGGAGTCTATAGATCCAGGTAGACAACTCAGAACATAGCATCCAAATGTTGAGTCTAATATCCACTGTAGGATTCTAACAAACCCTATGTATAACAAATATGTATCCAACTAATGGCTACCTGTTGTTCTAATTCCAATCCTTCAATTGATTGTGGAGGATTGACACTGAACTTAAAAGATGTTACTTGTGATTCTAGGATTAATGAATTGATATGAGTTTTCCTTGTTTTCAAAATATCTTTGAGTTGCAACACGTGTAATCAATTTATGTAGTGAAAGGAGGAACATCTGGTAATTTATCGATCCCATTTTTAAATCATATAAGCTAGAAAAACCATGGGCCTTTTCTGAAAGGCTGTCCATTATTAGCAATGATTGAAGGCCACTAGCCACTCGGAGTGCTCAAATAATAGATCACATCAAAAGTGTCCACTTTGCAATTTCCAATGAAGGAAAGGCTTGGCTTCTTTTCAGGTTTTCCAAATGCTTCAGGCCATGAAAGAGTCCATTTCAAATAGATTCTATATAACATTTTTGATTACTTAGTATGTATATGCAAGTTTAAAATCTTCTAGCATGATCCATGGATTCTATATAATGTTTTTGATTACTATGTAGTATGTATATGTAAGTTTAAAATCTTCTAGCACGATCCATGAAGAAGTAGCTCTTGCAGAACAGGTGGGCGACACTCCCTTGGACTCTCCTGGACCCTAGAACTGCACTCCTTCCCACACTCCCACCATCTCCCCACTTTCTTGCCACACTCTCCTGTGCTCCTGTGATTCTCCCCTCACGCTCCCACAATGCTCCCCTTGTGCTTCTGTGAAAATGAAGAAAAGGGTCATTTAATTTTTTTTTTTTGTGTTTTGGACCTTCTGGTCTTTGTAGTATGTACTTTAGTTAAATCATTGTTTTAGAACTTATGCAGGTGGTTTAATTACTTGTCATAATTCTTTGATCACATTGACAGTTGGCAGATGCCTATGTTGGTCCAGCAATCATGGGTATATTTCCTATTATATGGTTTAATAATTTATGTGGTGACTGATAGATGGTTGTTGTTTGAATGACGAATCATTAATCTATCATGGATGACATTTATAACTTCATAATAATGTAGCAATATTTCTTCTTGAATACATCCAGCTGTTCCAATAGCACTTATTTTCTTCCTAGTCTAGAGAATTTACATCTTAGATTAGATCTCTCTTTGTTTTTAGTAGCAGCAGTCGTTGCACTCCCACAGTGTATTGATATTTTGGTACTTAGCAGTTGTATTGACCTATTTGTTGTCATTTGTTGGAAGTTAATAGATTTATCTTATCTTATCAACAAGTAGCACAAATATGTCTATTTTCTTATCTGCAACTAATTTGGAGTTGTGCATTTTTTAATATGAATTCATTATAATATATAAAATATATATTATATAAAAATGGCTCTGCTCTGCTCTACACACTTTCACATAGCTCGGCGCTAATTTCAATACTCAAGCCGCCTTCTAGAAATTGTTTTGCTGGAGGGGGCTGTCTTATGCATAATGGGTAATATCATTTGGATGGACTGTCTAGTTGGAATTTATGTTTTATCTTCTGTTAGTATTTACTGCCGCACATGCTTTCAGATGTTTGTTAAAAATTTATAGCGTCGTATAGTGGTGATGCAATGTGAATCTGGGAATGTGTTTTCAGAGGAGCATTCATAAAATTATTGAATTTAGTGTTTGCAAGGATGGATTTTTTTAGATTGCATAACTGGTTGACTTCCATAGTCTATCTCTGTGCTAAAAGATGAATTGGATGCTATAGAGACTGAACTGATGGCAATTCTGCTTATTTTGTGATGAAGCGCAAAGTGCCAGTGAAGCTTTTGCTGAGCAGCTGGATACGGGCCATAGAGTTACATGTCCCTGGAAAGGAAATAACTGTTCTGAAAGCCTGGCACAATTTCCTCCCACCCCTGCATCTGCACTAATTGGAGGTTATAATGATCGGTGTGAAGCACTTCTACAGTTGTCGGCCCTTCCTGTGATATCTGGCTCTGCCATTGACAGGATGAAGCTTTGCTGGGGCTCACAAATAGATCGTATACTGGCCCAGCAACAACCAGTTATTTTTAGCGAGTCTAGTGGTAGAGCAGATAATATGCCTGTAGCAGAATTTTCTCGAGAAGAGGTTGCAAGCATTTATTACCAGGTTTGCTCTATTTCTGTTGCAGATTGTTTTGATTGTTCCTGTTTTACTTGTAGTTGTCTTCTTGTTTTTCTTACTGAAATAATTAAAATGAAATATTGATGAATCATCAGGCACAGAGGCTGATAAGTTTATGTGGGTGGGAACCTCGATTGCTACCAAATGTGGTAGACTGTGAAGAGCATTCAGCTCAGTCAGCAAGAAATGCATGTTCTGTTGGTCCAGGTCAGGCTCAATTTCATTCAACACATGAGCCAGGCCCAAGCATGCTGCTGTTTTCAAGGTCAGTACAGCCTGAAAAGAGGGACATCACAAAGAAAAAGATTTCCACATCTGAATCTCGACACAATCTTTCATCAGCAGTTTTAGATTGTAGCTTATGTGGAGCGACTGTTAGGCTCTGGGGTTTTGTTACAGCCTCTCGTCCATCTCGTGTTCTTTCTAGTGGGAATGATCTGCCAGAGACTAGCAAAAAGTTAGTACTTACACGTGGGGTAAGTGCAGCGAGTGGAATTGGATGGTATGCTATTGATTCAAGGGACAGGGAAAATTTTGAAGGTCGAGATGAAGCAGAGGAAGCTGCAACTACAGTTGATGGAAAATCACACTCGAATGTAGGTATGTACTTGAATCTGACAATAGCTGGAGGGCCACCTCCGACGCATTTCAACACTCCTGCAATTGCTGTACCCTTGGAAGATCCTGTAGAAGACAGGGATCCAATGTTAGGGCAACCTACTGGCAGTGAAGTTGGAGATCATGCGGCATCATATGAGTCACGAGGTCCTCGGGCTCACAAACGCAGTATGGATGAAGGAGGGAGTACAGTGGACAGGCCGGCAGGCAGGGTCCAGCATGCTGATAGTGTGGAAGGAACTGTGGTTGATCGTGATGCCGATGAAGTCAATGATGGAAGCCAGTATTCTGGTGGACCATCAAAGCGCACACGGACAACAGAGAGCTTGGCTGCAGATCGAGCATCCTATGGCAGAGATGTTTCATACGCAGGTCCCAGCCATTCAGAGGCATTTGAAATAGACATTGAAGTAGATGGTCTCAATCCTTCTAAAAAAGGTGCCATGGAAGCATTCGGAAATCAGCAACCATTTGGTGCTCATTCTACAAGAGATTCAGCTCATGTCTCTTCCGTTATTGCAATGGATACACGTTATCATAGTCTACAAGAGAATTCTATGGAAAGTGTAGAGAATTTTCCAGCAGATAATTATGATGATGTACACGGGCCTTCTCCCAGTATTGATAAGAATGCTGAGGTAAATGAGATGTCAGAACTGAATTTCAGCATTCAAGCACAACAGAGTACATGTCTGCAGCCTGATGCTGGACGCGCTGCAGAAGAAACAAGCTTGAGCACTAATGATGAAGGTGATGGGACATTAAATGCTGAAAATGCTACTTTTGAAGCACGAGGTGGATTTAGTTTAGGAATAAGTGGTGGAAGTGTTGGGATGGGTGCAAGCCATGAAGCTGAAATACACGGGGTTGAGGCTTCTGTCCATAGAACTGAGAGCACTGTAGGTGAAGCTGAACTGGTGGCTGAAGTAACAGAAAACCAGGGACAAACAGGTGATTTTGTTCCTGATCGTGGATTAACAGGTGAATTTGTTCCCGATGAAACAGAAAGGGAAGATGTTCATGGGGATAGTCATGATTTCATGATGTCTCATTCAGTGGGAAGGGTGTTTACTGGTTCCAAAATTGGGGGATCAATGGAAGGGGAGTCCTGGGAAAGTGACCAAAAAAGCAGTCGCACAGTTCACCATGAAGAGGGAAACCAACCAACAATTACACACAATGCTGTAATAGCAGGTTCTGACTATGAGGTGTCTAAAGAAGAGGCGACAAATCGAGCGAAGTTCTCTGCTGATGAAGGTTATACAATTCCTGGGTATCCTTCCGGAGTTGTCAATGGAGCAGGTAATATATATATATTTGCAGTATATCTGATGTTTATTCTAGTAGGAACATGACTAACACCTTATTGAGCGTATTTGTTTCATATTTTACGCATTGGGTGGTTCTAGGTGGGTCTAAGATGTGATCTGTCAATAGTAGATAACTGAAATGGTTTGCACATGGGCCTTTTCTGAATTTCACAATGGTCAATTTTATTCTACAAAGTAGATGGGATACTTCAGAGGTGCATTGTGGCTCTTCTACTGATCCCATGTGCTTCCTCAAATTATGTCATATTTGCTTTGGTATTAGATCAGAGCTAATTTGTCAACTAGAATTCACCATCTCTGTAAAAGATGATTTTTATATTGCAAAAAGCTATTTATGCCTGCACTTTGCTTTGATATCGTCTAGGTATATTTTTTGTATTTGGATGAAATATTAAAGATTGAACGTTGTTGAATAAGGATAGAATAAAATGTGGTTGAACAGATAACTGTTTTTATATTACCTTATCAAGTTGACTGTTATCTATCTTTATAATATTGATAGCTGTTTGGTTAGTGGCAAGTCCACGACTGTACTACATTAGATCTCATTATTGTTGGATGAGTATTGTTGAGGTCAATGGACGTGTTACTTATCTTGAAATCTGCAGAAAAAGATGCTTTATTCACCCAATTCATATGCAACATATTTATTACATTTGTTATGCCAGCATTTATGCTATTGTTTAAGCTTTATCATTTGAAAATGTTATTGTACAGATGTAGTATTAATAATTTTCTGACATAATAATGGATTTATGCTTTCTTGAATGTGGTGAAATTGATAATAGCATGGTTGAATTTTGCTGTATTAACAGAAAGGCAATTTAACAATGGGATAGCACGAGAGCATGAAGCTGCAGAATTTGATCCTATTCAGCAGCATCACAATTTTTGTCCTTGGGTCAATGGTAATGTTGCAGCTGCTGGTTGTAGTAGTGGTAGTATTGCCATGGCCCTTTGTGGATGGCAGCTTACTCTAGATGCTTTGGAAGCTTATGGTGCACAAGGTCATATTCCTGCAGTAACCATGGAATCTGAGTCTGCAGCATCTTTATATAAGGTATGCTTTGTCATCCAATGGCATTTTCAATTTAATCTTAGTAATCTGACATGACTATAAATAGTTATTGTCTTACTGCATACTATATGAAAGGTCACACATCTGACATGCACAAAATAGCTGCAGAGAGAGAGATGTATTTGATCTATTTCGAAGTTAAAAAATGTTTGAGTTAATACATAGAGATGTCTCATGAGAGAGACATGCTATGAAACTACTTACGCATGTATAAATTGACATGTGACTAATTATCTTTTATGTCAGTTTATTAATAATTATATTGTTGCTTTATTAGCATATTATAACTTAAAACACCTATTCAAAATCTAATATAAAATACAATCCAATAGAAAATAGTATAACCCTTAATGGTTCTCTTAAATTTTGAACACAATTGCTTGTTCCAAACTATAACTAACGTGTATGGACCAAGAATGTTACAGAAGATCTCTGTAGCCAGCCTATGAATAGTGAAATTGATCAGCAACTGATATGGTCCTCAACTCCCTGCAGGGATGTCTTCTCTATGCACCATGCCCCTCTGTCAATTGGACACCAAAAATTGAGATTTTCATGCTGCCAAAAGATTAGAGATAAAGCTCATCTCAGGCCTTGTCTTTGGCATGGTCGATGCCTAACCTAAGTTACCGGATCCGGCCCTCTAGGATCTAGGATCCACGGATAAATGGATCTGATCCGGATCCGCCTAAATACGTCCAAGAATGATCCAGGTGGATATTGGTGACCACCTACCACCTCCACTTGGACCTCCACCATTTTTTCTTTCAGCGTTTTAGTTTCCTTAATTGTAGCACAATTTACTATTTTTAGCAGTTTTTCGGGTCTTGAACTTCCAGAGCTGTTTTGAGGCCCTAAACGATGTTTTTTTGGGAAAAATGGGAGCAACATGGTTTCATGGACTGATGTTGCTCTTCTTAGAGTTGTAGTTCTCGGATAGATCTTTCTAACGAGCTATTGTGCGCATCAAATAGAGATCGTATGCCAAAGTTACGACCTCGGGAAGTTGATGTACCAATTTACCCAAACAGGGCCCACAATTTGGTGTTTCATGATCATCTTCTAGGGTTAGGTTTTTGGATGTTTAGGGTTTTCCATTGTTTCTCAACAATAAATAGGCCTTCGAACCTCATTGTAACACAGTTCAGAGGCATGTAGCCGCCACATCTCTTCTCAGAGATAAGCTACCATCGCCTTAGCTAGTTTATTTCCATTTCTGTTTGTAAGCATATTTCATTATTTTACAGTAATGAAATGAAGTATTATTTCTGTTGCATCTCTATATGTATGGTTATATCTGTAATTTATTGCGTTCCTGTTTAAATCTGGATTAGTGGTATCAGAGCGGTCTACTCTTTCTTTGTCTTTCTTTGCATGTCCCAAACGAGGTCGGGATATAAGGAGTTCGGGCTTGAATTGGTCGAAATTTTGCAAGACCAGCCTCGCAAATCTCGACGACCTTCCATGGTGGATGAAAAGAAAGATGAGGGGGCAAGAGATCCTATCAAAATCTTAATCGAAGAGGCCCTCGAGCGACAAAGGAACGCGATGATGGACAACTTTGCCCAGATCCTTCAACGGCTACCCAGGGGCGACACATCTACTTCTAGCAACTACTCTGGATGCACCACACCCTTTAAGGTACAAGTTAACTTTGACATTCCCATATTTGAGAGTTAGATAGATGCAGACGTCGTAGATAAATGGTTAAATCTACTAGAAGGGTATTTTTTTGTTTGTGATTTTTCCGACCCGGAAAAGATTACTTTCGCTCTTCTCAAAGCCGACCCCCACGTCAAGGACCGGTGGGAAACCTATTGCGAGCAGAAGGATGAAAGTACAACCTCACTGTTTTCAGCCGCACCCACTTGGAATTCATCCTGGACTGCCATCAAGGAGTAGTACTACCTTGTCAGAAGCTATGAGGATCAATACACAAAGTGGACCATGTTGAGGCAGGGAAGGGACCAAGACATGCCAGAGTTTACCAATATTCTCCATACCCTTCGCACAAAGTTGGGTATCAAGAATTCAGATCAACATTTGGTACTCAAATACTACGGCTGCTTGTACAGGTACATCCAGGAAGAAATAGAATTCCTGAACATCTCCTCGCTTGGCATGACATACTGATATGCCGTCAAGATCGAGCAAAAGTTTAAATAGAAGAAGCGAGAATTTGGATTTGCGAATCCAAAGCAAGGGAAAGGTGCCCCCAAACTGCGGAACAAAGGACAAAGCCAAGGCGGGGCAACCCAAGACACCCTGCCAACGCTGCAAGCAAAGAATAGCGCCGCGAAGCCGAAAAAGGACACGAGAAAGTGGTGTGACTTCCATAAGAGCTCCACTCACAACACAAGTGAGTGTCGGGCCAAGTAGTCACTGGTGGTCGAGGTAAAGGTCTCAGAATCAGATGCATGTTCCGACTCTGAGTCAGAACTTGATAAGGGGAATGACAAGGGAAGTAGATTATCAATGTGGGCCCCAACGCCACCGCACCATGAAGATCCTGAAGGAGGAACCCGAAGATCCAGAGGAGGAGGAGCGTCTCTTCCACTCCCAGATGTGGGTAAAGGGCTTCCTGCTACAGTTCATTGTTGACAACGAGAGCCAAAAGAACCTCATTTTGGTAGAGGTCGTGAAGTGGCTGAACTTACCGACCACAACACATCCACAATTGTACACAATCAGGTGGCTTCACCAAGGATAGGATCTTCACGTGAGCTAGTAGTGTTTCCTTCCATACAACATCAAGCCCTTCACGGTTGAGGTATTGTGCGACGTTGCTCCCCTTGGTGTTTGTGATGTATTATTAGGACAACCATACTTGTGGAAGCGATATGCTGTGTATGAATCAAGGCCCCGTGTTGTTATTATTACTTTGGGAAATAAGTTGTATAGGATACCGAAGGTAACACCGCTTACCGCCATCTCTTTGGTTACTGCAAAGCAATGCAGTAAGCTCATTTCCAAAATCGGGAAATTTATTTTCCTCATGATATGCCCTCAAGGAAAGAAGAAGACGGTGGCCACGACCTCCAGATAGGGCCCCTCCGCATGACAACTATAGATGGACAAGATCGCGGAGGAGTACGAGGACAACCTCACCTACCCCACAAGGGTTCCTCTACACTGTCAGTTCAAGCACTCCATCAATTTGACCCCAGGTGCACTGCTGTCCAATGGACCAATCTATCGACGCTCCATTTTGGAGAACAATGAAATCAAGAGGCAGATTTAGGAGCTGCTGTAGAAAGGTCACATCAATTTGAGTTCATCGGTCTGTGGGAGCCCGCTTGTGTTAGTACAGAAGAAGGATAGGACTTGGAGACTCTGTATTGACTATCGGGCGTTGAACAAGATCACTGTCCATAATAGGTATCCGATCCCACGAATTGATGACCTCCTGGACCAACTGAAGGGGGCAAAATATTTTAGCAAGATCGATTTGAAGTCAAGATATCACCAGGTACCAATCGAACCCTCCGATGTGTGGAAGACTGCCTTCAAAGCCAAGGAGGGCCTTTTCGAATGGTTGGTTATGCCTTTCGGATTGATGAATGCTCTTGCAACCTTCATGACAATAATGGATGACATTTTGCGGCCATTCGCCAACTCATTTGTAGTGGTATAGTTGGATGACATTCTGATCTTCAACCAGAGTTGGGAAGAGCACCTCCGCCACATTCAACAGGTTCTCCAAACACTGTGACAACACAAGTTATGTGCCAATTTGGAGAAATGCACTTTTGCCATGACTCAGGTTCAGTATCTAGGATACATTATTGATGAACAGAGGGTGTATGTGGATCCATCCAAGATCCAAGTCATTCGGGATTGGCCATCTCCAACCACTCTGATAGAGCTCCGCAACTTTCTAGGTTCTTGTCAACTTCTACTGTAGGTGTGTTGGGATTTTCTCATATCACTTGGCCCTTGAGTCAAGTCACCAAGGGAGGAGCAAAAGCAAAATTCTTTTGGTCTGAATCTCAACAGAAGGCATTCACAGAGTTGAAAGATTGCCTATGCTCGACACCAATGCTGGCATTACCAGACTTGCAACAACCATTTGAGGTCGAGACAAATGCCTTTGACTTTGCTATTAGGGCAGTGCTTACTCAATACGGGCATCCAGTGGCATATCACAATGAGACACTTTCAGAAACAGTCCGAAAGTATCCCACTTATGACAAAGAGATGTATTCCATTGTGCAGGCCTACCAACAATGGAAGCATTGCATTTTGGGGAAGGAAACGATCATCCACACAAACCATCGACCCCTACAGCTCATACAGACCCAAGGTAAATTGCAGAATGATCGCCATCAGAAGTGGTCCACATACCTGCAACAGTGCCATTTGAATGTCGAGTATACGAAGGGCAACACCAATAATGTTGCAGATTGCCTTAGTCGACCATCGATCATGGCGTTAACCACCGTGCTCAACTGTTGTGGGCATGAGACTTTTGATTGGCCACTTCTCTACAAAAGCGACCAAGAATTCGGCCACACATACCAGACACTCTTGGAGGGTTAGCATGTTCCAGATTTCACCTCCAGGATGCCTTGTTATGCCACCTGGGTCACCTTTGTGTTCTTTCAAGCGAGCGTGCCAAGCTAAATTGGGAAGCACACTACAGTCGGGTAGTTGGGCATTTCAGGGTCGAGAAAATGGTGGCAGTACTACATAAGTATTTCTATTGGCCGAATCTTCGACAGGATGTCAGGAAGTGCATCAGATCATGCACTGCCTGCGCCATTGCCAAACTGACCATTAAGAAGCAAGGCCTCTATACTCTGTTGCCTACCCCTACTAGACCATGGGAATCCGTCTCCATGGATTACATGTCGGGTCTTCCTTCTACTAAGCATGGAAACGACTGTGTTTTTGTGGTCGTCGACATGTTCTCAAAGATAGCCATTATGGCGACCTGCAAGAAGAATATCACAGCGGAAGCCACTGCTAAACTATTTTTTGAACGAGTGTGGGTACACTTTGGGATCCCACAGTCTATCATCTCAAATCGGGACAGCAGGTTCCTTAGTACATTTTGGTCCAGTCTCTGGTCGATGCTGGACACCAAACTCACTAAGTCCACAACATTCCATCCTTAAACTGATGGCCAGATAGAGGTTGTCAACATGATGATCATACACATTCTGTGCATGTACAACTAAAAGCATCCACGCACATGGGATGAGAGCCTCCCCTATGTTCAACACAGCTACAACCGGGCTCTCCACAACTCGACTGGCCACAACTCTTTTCAGGTGGGCTTGGGATTCCAGTCACTATGTCCCATTCATGTGGCCATGCCATTTGCAGCTACTCATGCAGATTCGGCTCATGTCCAGTCTGAAACAGATAAGGCAAACAACTTCATTGAGCACATCCAACATATTCGCCAACAGGTCCAGGACATTCTGGAGAAATCAAATGCCAAGTACAAACAACGACATGATCAACATCGGGTGCCACACAAGTGTCAGGGGGCGACAAAGTCTGGTTGAATTTGCAAGAGGAACGCCTCATTGGAGCCTATAGGAAACTTAGACCACTCCAATATGGTCCTTAGACCAAGGCTGTGGGAGACAATGCATTTGAGCTCAACATTCCCCCATTCCTTGGCCAGCACCCAGTGTTCAATGTGGACCGCCTTTGGCCATACTTTCCACCATTACTAGACACATCCGACATTGCAGGATAACTCACACCCACAGAGTTAAATCCAGATTGCATGGAACAAACTGCAACTGATCGGATCATGGACACAGATCAAGCACACTCGTTAGCAGAATATCTAACTGTATCGAGTTGTCAAAGCATGCCAACTCCGTCACCAGGGCAAGTGGCTCACTAGGGACCAAGTTCAATAGAAGTTTCCTCATCTCATGGAGGAACTCAACGTAATGGGGACCATTGCTTCCTAAGAGGGGAGGAATGATCCAGGTGGATATTGGTGGCCACCTGCCAAATCCACTTGGAACCCCACCGTTGTTTCTTTCATCTTTTCAGTTTCCTTAATTGTAGCACAGTTTACTATTTTTAGCAGTTTTTTAGGTCCTAAACTCCGGAGCTGTTTTGAGGCCCTAAACAACGTTTTTGGGAAAACTGGGAGCAACATGGGGCCAAGGACCGATGTTGCTCTTCCCAAAGTTGTAGTTCTCGGATAGATCTTTCTAACGAGATATTGTGCGCGTCAAACGGAGATCGTATGCCAAAGTTACGACTCCAAGAAGTTGATGTACCAATTTACCCAAATGTCGCCCACAGTTTGGCATTTCATCTTCTAGGATTAGGTTTTTGGATGTTTAGGGTTTTCCATTGTTTCTCAACAATAAAGAGGCCTTCGAGCCTCATTGTAAGACAATTCAGAGGCATGTAGCCACCACATCTCTTTTCAGAGATAAGCTACCATCGCCTTAGCTAGTTTATTTCCATTTCTGTTTGTAAGCATATTTCAGTATTTTATAGTAATGAAATGAAGTATTATTTCTGTTGCATCTCTATATGTATGGTTATATCTGTAATTTGTTGCGTTCTTGTTTAAATCCGGATCAAAGAACCGCTAGTGTGGCGAATCCATGATCAATGGAAACGGATCCCTCGCCTTGGAAACAGATCGTTCAATTTAGAAACAGATCCTGTATATAATTCCGGATTTTAGATTTTATTCAACGCAGTTTTGAGTTTTTTGACTTTAGTTTTAGGGTTTTTTTTTGTTAATTTGTTGTCTTGATTGCATGTGCGTTCCCTCATTGTTCTTTTCTATGAGTTTGTCGGCCATAGAAAAGGCCGAGAGTGAGATTTCTTCAGACAATGCAGATAGCGACAGGCTGAGATTTCTTTAGACAGCGCAAAGGTCTAAGGGAAATTAACCAGGCAATGACGCCACAGATTTGGTCCGTTGGATAGCATTGCAGATAGTGACATTTCTTTACGGGTTCCCTCAGACAGCGTAGAGGTCCGAGGATGATTCACAGGTTTTTAATTCGTATATTTTTTTGAATTTTTGTGGGGTGGCCATTTATCTATGCCTGCAGCCTGTGGTTCGACTTGGGGAATGCCGCATGCGTTATGGGCTTACTACCTGTGACCAATCAATTTGCTGCCAACCCTTGACCAATCAATTTGCTGCCAGTTCTGTCTTTTGCAACATAGTGACCAATCATGGATGAGACACTCATTTTTGTACTTAATATTATCATTTTTTATTTTTTTATTTTTTAAATTTAGAAAATATTATTATATTTTTTGTACTTGACGCATCCTTGCCTTATCCGGATCCTGGATTTTCAAAAATCTAGCGAATCCAGATCCGGATCCAAATCCGTATCCGAATCCTGGTAACTTAGTGCCTAACTTGTCAAGTCACCAACAACTTGATCATCCACTGTTGTGCTGGCCAGATTGGAGTCAATATTGGTGGAAAGTTTCAGGCTACCAACCATTGATTTAGAATCTGATTTTTCCTCAATAATGCACCTTTTATGCTGTAAGGCGTTTTTTTCATTTTGAGGCTGATGTCTTGATGGGACTTGAGGAAGCATTTTTTCTGTTTATTTCAATGGGATGACCATTGGGTGGGATGGCATCGTTTATCTCAAATTCCCTTGAGGTCGGTTCATGCGGGGTTTCATCCTTCCCACGATAGTCTCTGGTATTGTTCTACCCTTATCTGATTCCAGTTCATGTGTATATGGGCTTATGATAAATGAAACTGAAGGAGCCTGTGCACCAATGTCACAGGGTTTGCTGAATTTGAATTGAGGTTTGAAATTTGGCTAACCTCAAAAAATTCTTCAGGGTTGGGTCAGGTTACCTAATACCTTACAGGGTTCGCTGTATTTTAGTTTTGGGTCGGCTACATGGTAAATTTTAAATGCTAGCAGGAACGTTCAAGAGGTTTAGTTTCTGTCACGATTGATTACATTGTGGAAAGCCATGTCTAGTTTTGATCTATTTGTAAAGAAACTATTGATGAAATGTTTACAAAAATTTGGGCATTTTTCTAAAATCCTTATTTCGTGTGTGGTTATTTTCATTGTGGAAAATTTTTATTGCATCGAATCCAATCATTTCTGTTCACTATTTCTATTTTGGAAATAATTTATTTCATTTTGAGGCTGATGTCTTGATGGGACTTGAGGAAGCATTTTTCTGTTTATTTCAATGGGATGACCATTGGGTGGGATGGCATCGTTTATCTCTTATTCCCTTGAGGTCAGTTCATGCAGGGTTTCATCCTTCGCACTGCTTAATAGTAACCCAAAAAATAGACGACAAATTCCCACGACAGTGTCTGGTATTGTTCTACCCTTATCTGATTCCAGTTCACGTGTATATGGGCATATGATAAATGAAACTGAAGGAGCCTGTGCACCAATGTCACAGGGCTTGCTGAAATTGAATTGAGGTTTGAAATTTGGCTATCCTCAAAATATCAATGTTCCACCAAGGTTCCGGGACGAGGGAGCGAGGGGGCGCGGGAGCGGCCTATGCAAAAGCTCCCTACCATTTTTTAGGAAACGTGGGGGAGCGTCAGGGTCTTAAAAATTTATAAATATAAAATATAATTTATTAATTGAGTCCACTATGACAATTTGGTTTGAATTGAAAAGCTGCAAAGCATGATCATTGATGTGAATATAATTTGACATTATCCAAATTTATAATATCATATAAAATAATAAATTTAAAATTCTAATTCAGCTTGGTCAAATTCTAATTTAGATTTTGGTCAGACAGAGGGAAAGCTTCAGCGTGATAAGGTAGCCACTGAATTCTGTGAAAAGGTAAATGAACAGATCAGGAACACTGCATTGGCAGTAGAAGGGGCAACTACAATGCGTTGTCCAACTGTATTGGATCCAACAGCTAGAAAGTTTGTTATATTATATATAATATAGACAGTACACCATATGCTGAAAGAAGAGTTTAGTTCCAGGAGAGATGAGAAGATCACATGAAAGAGTTTCTGACAGTTTTGAGTTTACTATCAAATGACATTGACTGCAGGATGACCATTTGCGAACCAACTTGGGTGACCAACGATGGCATGGATAATTTGTCTACCTTATTAGAGCAATGCCATGCAGTTCAAACTTCAAACTAGCAGTGTATTTCAGGGGTGAAAATAATTTTCAGACCTGAGAATTCAAGCTGAGCAACTGTGCTCTGTGTAAATTTTGTAACTGTATAAATTCATATATAACGACAGTTCCTGAGATTTCTTGCTGCCCATAGTATTTTGTCATGCTTGCAGTAAACGCATGTTAGTCTATAGTCCACCCAATTATTTCCCACATGACATAGGTGCTGCTTCCATAGTTTGTATGTCAAATGTCATGCAAATTAAAAACACAAACTGAATGTCT
>APFE031203455.1:9132-21679 GCA_000404065.3 Pinus taeda | reverse complement strand
GAGCCACAAGACGAGCTTTATACTTGTCTAGAGTTCCATTGGCTTTGTACTTCACTTTATATACCCATTTGCAGCTAATGGGCTTTTTTCCTTCAGGAAGATCAGAAAGGGTCCATGTATGATTTTTCTGAAGACTCTGAAATTCAGCGTCCATAGCTTGTTCCCATTCAGGTGTACCCTTAGCCTCTGAGTAAGTTTGGGGCTCAAAGATACTGTGTATATTAGCCATAAGCGCAAAATTTACTGTAGACTGTTGTGTGTTCTTATGTCTAGATGTGCGTCCTTCAAGAAGTTCATCATCCCGAAGAGCACCAATGGTTTTAGCCCACCATTTTGGTCGAAGAGTAGAGGAACTAACATTAGGAGGAGAAGAAGAGGGGTCAAGAGCAAGAGGAGCAGCAAGAGAAGTGTTATTTTCCGGAGGAAGCTCAGGCAGTGTATTATCAAACATTGATACTGCATCATCCCTCCCATCAGGTGGACCTACCGGAAGAAGAACACTGTGAGGCTGATCTGTAGAACACTGCTCAAAAGAAGAAGACTGAAAGAATCCTCTGTCTTCATCAAATACCACATCCCGACTGAAGCTAAGACGACCAGTATCAATATCTATTAGTCTATAGGCCTTGTGGTGATCACTGTACCCTGTCATCATGACTTTTTGGCTTTTGGAATCCAACTTGGAGCGCTTAGCAGCTGGAATCCAAACATATGCAATTGAGCCAAATACTTTGAGGTGACTGATCTTAGGCTTATGACCAGACCACACCTCTTCGGGAGTTTTCCCTTTAACAGCCTGAGTAGGTGATCTGTTAAGAAGATAGGCAGCAGTAAAGACTGCTTCAGCCCAGAATTTGTTGGGAACATTCTTGTGTTGTAACATGGAGCGAGCCATTTCAACAACCGTGCGGTTGCGGCGTTCAACAACACTGTTCTGCTGAGGGGTGTAGGGTGTAGTGAACTGGCGTTTTATGCCATGAGTATCACAGAATTTGGAAAAAACAAAAGAACAAAATTCCCCCCCGTTATATGTCCTAAGAGTCATGATATCACAACTAGACTCTTTTTCAACTAAGGTTTTAAACTTCTGAAATATATTAAATGTATCAGATTTATTTTTTAGAAAATATACCCACATCTTTCTACTGAAATCATCTACAATAAGCAAAAAATATTTGCAAGCAGTGATAGAAGATGTTTTCATGGGACCACAAATATCAACATGAATTAGCTGGAGTACCTTAGATGCGCGCCAGGATTCTCCATTCGTGAATGAAGACCGATGTTGTTTTCCAGCTTGACACACGCCGCATACGCCCAACTGCTGAGTCTGAATATCAGGTAACCCTGACACAAGTCCTTCCTGAGAGAGCTGAGAGAGATACTGCATGTTTAGGTGCCCATATCGTTGATGCCATAAAGTGCTGATGGGAGAAGCACGAGCTGCTAGAGCCACTTCTGGAAAATTACCAGTGTCAAGAAGCCTGTATAGACCATGATCTTCTAGGCCAACAGCAACTGTAAGATTAGTCTCCCTGTCGATAATAGAGCATTTGTGCACACTGAATACTACATCAAGCTGAGGGGAGTTCCTCATAATCTGACTGACTGACAGTAGATTAATTTCCATCCCAGGAACATAGTATACATTCAGGAAGATAAGTGTGCGTCCCCCAGACTGAATTTGAACTGTACCTCTGCCATCTACTGTGTATTTTTCACCTCCTCCAAATACCACAGAATCACTAAAAGGTGAGAAGTCAATAAACCAGTCACGCCTGTGAGAGAAATGGCGTGATGCACCAGAGTCAATGTACCAGGCAGATGATGGAATATGATCGGAAGACCTTTTAGCCATAAAAGCGTAAAAGGCAGAATCTGCTGCTCGGAATGTTCTGCAACATTTGCTGTCTGATGAAGTCCTCCTTTTCTTCTGTTCAGAAGCAATTCTCTATCGGCAATCTTTCTTCATGTGACCAAATTTGTTGACAGTAGTTCACTGCACAGTTTTTTTCCTAGCAGGATCAAAAGACTGAGAATAACCTTTCTGCTGAAAGGACTGAGATGACTGATATTGGCAGCAAAGGCATTTTCTGAAGAGGCTGATGTTGCACTACTACCAAACTGTTGTTTCCATCGATCCTGCTGCATAAGTTTGGTGCATAAGTCTGGGAACTTTAGATCAACATTAGTGGCAGTAATGTTTAGAGTTTCTATGAAGTGCTCATAAGATTGTGGTAGACTTTCAGAGGTGATGACTAGAATTTTCTTCTCCATGGTGGACCCATGGCTTCGAGTTGATCCGAATATCTTTAATTTTGTTGAGATGTTCCTGTAAAGACATATGTTCGTCCATCATGATGGAGAACAACTGATTTTTGAGAAAGAAGGCTCTGCTTTTGTCGGATGTCTCGTGAAGGTCCTTCAACTGTTGCCAGATCTCAGCAGTTGTCTTGCCAGAAGGAATCTGTGGTAACTGATCACCAGCGACAGAGAGCTTGAGAAGCATAACTGCCTCTCGATTTCGATCATCAAACTTGTCTTGATCGGTGCCAGTTGTACCAAGACGGAGCTCCTTTTTGAGAACGAGCTGGTCAACACGCCTATATTCAAAAATGGTTAACATTCTCTGTTTCCAGATGTTGTAGTTTGTGCCATTGAAGCGTTGACTACCTTCCAGCATTAGGTTGGTTAGTGAAGCCATCTGTCTGTTTCTGAACAGAATCTGATAGATTCTGGTATATAAAATAACCCGAAATTGCTCTTTGAGAAAGAAATATCAATTGTTGTACGCTAAAAAATTAGCAGTTTCGGACCACGCAAAACAGAATATGGATCACTGATACAGAGTAATTGTTTGCCTGGAATAGTCGTGGCACAAAATGTAAAAACTGGAACACCTGTTTACTGAATAAAAAGAATTGATGCCTCGCTGTTCGACAGCGCCAGTGACAGATCCGCACACTTATATACTAGATTTTATTTCATAAACAAACTGAAATTTGCACAGGCTAGAATGCACGAGTTAGGAATATATTGACGAATCCGCTGCAAACTGAGTTTTATATAATAAAAAATTACCTGGTCCACGTTATATTGATAATGCGACACACGCATATATGACAGCACCGGTGGAGATCTGTAGTTGCAGCAGTCGCAAAACGTATAGAGGTGACGTAAGCGTAAATTTTAATCAAGACGCTACACGGGCTGGAGTAGACGCTGCACTGTGTAGAAATATGTTGACGGATCCGCTGCAAACTGAGTTTTATATAAAAAACATGACCTGGTCCATGCTACGTTTGATAATGCAACACACGCATAACGTATATACGACAGCATAGGTGACGTATTCTTAAGCGTAAATGTTAATCGATTGATGAGCTGTGACTCGGTTTGGACCTGCCGTCGAGTAGGAAAATATGTTGCGCGGCTAGGTTGGGGCTTCCGTCGGGTAAAAAAAATTACTACAAGACCCATGAAATGGAAAACGACACTGTTTCCTCTTCAAAAAAAATGTATCTGCAATAGAATATCTCGATGCCAATAGCGAATGAGCTTGGGTCAGATTCGTGGCGATCCGAGGCGATCCCGTTTGAAAATTGTTCCCGTTCACACGCGGACAAAAGAAAATAATAATATTATATCATTTCTCGTATCCCCATTCGACTGTAAAAAACCACAATTCTAGCGGACTTTAAATGCTCAAACCCTGAGCAAGATTGCTCATAAATCGTGGACGGCAGCACTCGGATCTATGGAAATCTTTCCGATTTTCAGTGAATCGTGAGGCGGATGAGCTTTTATCGGTGCTTTTCTCGGCGGGAAACGGTGATTCGGCAGGCGCCAGAAAGAGGCGGAGTTCGGACCAAACGATTTGAGAACTGGGAGGGACCCTCGTTCAGAATTCTGAGCTCCACACACAGAATCACTGAGAGTTGTGATGACCCGAGCCCTTGGCAAAACAGCCCTTCTAAAAAAACTCCCGCTGCACATATTCTTGGACGCTGGTTGAGCTTGGGAAACCCTCGTCCAACGTAAAAAATAATGCCACAAAAAATTCGCTGGAACTACCACGAATTTAAAAAAAATTGAATCAACAAAGAGCGAATCTGGAACAGAGAGCAACAGCTGAAGAATTATTTTGAACAATCCACTTCTATATCGAGATAGACAACTGTAAGCGTTTATCACAGTGAGCAAAGCCGAAGCTGAGACTCAATGAAGGTTATCCGGCTTACAGAGGACTCGACCTTAGAAAGGAATAACAGAAATAACTCAAGAGAAAAGGCTCTGATACCATAAAACAGTGTGAAACACGCATATGGATTTCCAAATGAATTCAATGAATTGATTGAGCTCAATACTCAATAATAATACAGAGATATTTACAAAGATAGAAACATCAAGTTTCTATGTAAGATTCAGTTTCATCTAAGAAACTGCTAAAGAAAGGAAAATAGCAACAACTAGAAGAATGATCATTAAACTAATATTAGAATTATTCTAATAATATGGTCACGTACTAGTTAGGGCATCAATGATAGTCCTACCAGCCCTCACACATCAGCGGCAACATCTGTCCCAAGGCTACGATCACCCTTCTCCAGCATTCCTAAACCACACGTTGGCTTGTTATACCCCAGCGATCACAACTAGCCCTTAACCCCTCATTGTTAGCCTTCACATAGACCTGTAGGTGTATAAGGGATTGTGGCTTGCTATAGCAAGCCTATCCCTTGTTGTGGTAGCCTTTTCCAAGGGTTCTAACCCCACGAAATAGTTCCCCATGTCTTCGGCCCTCAAGAACAGTTTGCAGCATCCAAGACAACCTATAGGCCTCCACAAAAGTGACCCAATTACAAGCTATTGCTCCAACAATTAACTTGGCCTCCATTGGGGAACTCAGGCCTCCTCCACGTTGTCTTAGAACCTCCCTCTCTTGCTACGATTAGGGAAATTTCAGAGCTTTCATTCTTCCATAGACTGCGTTAAGGTTCGAGGGCATCCATCTAGGGTAGAGAACCTTTTCTAGGTTGCGTTGAGGGCTTACATCACTACCCTTCTTGACTACTCCATATAGTAGCCCTTTCCAAGGGTTTTAACCCCATGAAATAGTTCCTCATGTCTTCGGCCCTCAAGAACAGTTTGCAGCATCCAAGACAACCTATAGGCCTCCACAAAAGTGACCCAATTACAAGCTATTGCTCCAACAATTAACTCGGCCTCCATTGGGGAACTTAGGCCTCCTCCACGCTATCTTAGAACCTCCCTCTCTTGCTACGGTTAGGGAAATTTTAGAGCTTTCATTCTTCCATAGACTGCGTTAAGGTTCGAGGGCATCCATCTAGGGTAGAGAACCTTTTCTAGGCTGCGTTGAGGGCTTACATCGCTACCCTTCTTGACTACTCCATAGGGCCGCGTTAGGGCTTCTTTGTGGTTGAGACAAAGGTTGTCCTCCATGATAGCGTAGAGCCTTCTAGGGCATCTCCTATGATAGCATAGAGCCTTCTCCATTAGGGCAACATTGTCTCTTAGGATCTCTCCTCCCACCAAAACCCAAAGACAAGTGGAGAGGAAGAGATCACAAGAAGTGTGTGTACAAATGACTTGCAAGCCACCTCTTTTTATACTAAAACGTTGAGCACAAGTGGGGGCAATTTGGTTGTTGGCCGACCTTGACGAATTGTCTCATAACACAAATAAATTCATATCTCCATGAATACATGTCGAAATCGAATGATCTTTAGATCAATCCTACACCTCTTGATGAGAGGAATCCAAGAAAAATATCAACTGCCATAAATAAGATGACCCACATGGAGTTTGGCCCTAGTTGCCAATTTTAACACTCCCTCTCAACTAGGGAGAACTCCATCTGTTGATCCATGTGTCCGACTGTACTAGCTCTACCATCAGTGCCCTGCACTACTCTGCTCTACACTGCTTTGCTGAACTCTGCTCTACTCTGCTTTGATGAACCATGAATAAGAAGAATTGATCGAGAATGTCTCATACCATTCTCTACTAACCCGAAGTCAGTTTTATTGATCCCAGATCAATGGAGGTCATCCTAGCATAGGAAGTACGGTAGATACAACAATGCCTCCATCGATAGTACTACTATGGTCCCTAACCCCATTTCCCTGCTATTTGGCCAGATGAGAGGTACTTCCCATGAGTCCCAGACTGCATGGGTAGGATGCCTCAACAGGAGAACCATTCATCCTGTCCCTAAGTCACCTCGGGGTATCACAAGGGAAGGTTGAGCCATTCACCCTGTACACAGCGCACCATTAGGGGAGGGTGAGTCGCATGTTGCTCCAGTAGTACCCCAAGCCCCCCGAAGCTCTCAGAGCTCAATGCATGCAACATGCAGGACCCTCATATTTGACCTTTCCCCGGGGTTTGACAGAATGTCTGCGACCTGTACATTAGTCTCAATGCGATAGAACCTCCTCGCTCATCGACGTACCATATCCCAGATAAGGTAACATCTGATGTCAATATACTGGAGCAATCATAGAATACGGGATTCCTCAACAATTGAATCCCCCCTAGTTGACACAAAAGATCACGGTGGTATCCATCATGTGTACAAACAGCTCACTGAAGAGCTCCCGCAACCAAGCAGCTTTACACGAGGTCATACTCGTATCTATGTATTCAATCTCAGTGGTGCTCAAAACAATCATATTTTGCTTCCTGCTCATCCAGGATATCGATGCAGAACCTAAAGAGAATCAGCACTCAAAAGTGCTCTTGAGATCCTCCACACTGCCTGCCTAGTCAGCGTTTGAATAATCATGCAGCTTCACATCTCCAGCAGTGTATCTCAATTCATGAGAGATTGTGCCCCAAAGATATCTCAGAAGGTTCTTAGCACCAATCCGGTGAGGCTCAACCATACATGAGCTCGTCATGCTAACTGCAAAACATATGTTCAGACGGAAGTTCACCAAGAACATCAACGTTAGTATGAGTTTGTGAAACTCATAGGCATTTCCCAAATCTTGTCCGACATCACTACCACATAACTAGTCACAAGCTTGTAGTTCAGCATTCCAAATCTGGAATCCAACTCCCTCTTACTTTTGCAAAAGAGAGGGTTTGCACCTGTCAGAAAGAGGTCGTCCTCAGAAGGTGCCAGTATGAGAGGTCTATCATCCACAACCTTCAAGCAAAGGGTCCGATCGGCTTCACTCCTAGTGAATCTCATCTTCATTAGACAACTATCAATCCTCTCATACTATGCCCAGGGTGTTTTTCTTCAAGCCATAGAGAGCTTTCTTCCACCTGCACACATGAGATTCCAGATCATGAATCTCAAACCCCTTGGGTTGATCAACCTATGGACCTACTATATGAGGGGAATGGTCCCCTTATGATATTTTCCTTCGGTACATCTTAGACATGTACCTTCACGCTCTTCTTGAATTCAGGCATCCCTGTCACCATCTAACTCACATCGGGTAGGGCCCCATAATAAGTAGACCTCTGGCGCTATAGATGAGATATGACAACTCACATGGTCCCCAATGGACCATTCTGCAACTCGATACAACCCTGAACTCAAAAGCATCTTTGAAAATTCCATTTTCAAATATGTACCTTTTCATCGATGAATGCCACTCTGAAACCTTTGACTTCCATTGCCGAAATGGACATCAGGTTCTTCTTGCGATCAAGTACACAAAAGAGATTCTTGTAAATGAATCGAGTTACCCTCATTCAATTTAGGGGTAACATTCTCTATACCCTTTCCAGGATAGGTGGCATCGACTCCAAGTATAGTCCCACGATTGTTTCCATCTCTACTAAATTAGAGAAAGCACCCTTCTATCCGATGAAGTGCCTTGAAGCACTACAATCAATAAGCCTGATTCCCAAAGAATCTGAAGGAGAGGGCCAATACAAAATAATGCTTCTTTATCTTATTAGAAACAACATTTGATTCTTCATACCTGGGGTTCCTTGCTTCCTTTGAAGAGTCGGATATTTCCTTGATGACCTGCATTACCTCTCATTCCTTGTTATCATCATCAAGTGATGTGTCCCTGCTATTCGAACAATGGTCGAACTTATCACAAGCAAAGCATCTACCTTTTCTTTCATCCTCTCATTGAAGTGATCTGTAGGTAGGCCATCAGAAGCTTCCGTTGTGCCACTCTGATAATATTCTCTACTCCGACTTCACCCTCAGTGAATTTGAAAAGGGATGAGTAATCCATTGATCCTTTTGTCCTTTCCCAACTGTCTTCGGTGATTGCTCTTTCACTCTTGCTTGGGCTTTGTCTTCACCTCAGCTCTGATACCATGTTAATTTTAGGTATGTCCATGCTTAGAGCAATTTATTTCAATTTTCACGGTTAGCTCAATATCTTTTCCAAATAAGCAATCACATCAGCATTAAAGTAAACTGCAGATAGAACATAAACATAAATCCAGAAGACAAGCTAAGACAAGAGGACACAAGATGTGGCGCTAGCCAGGGACAAACCCCAATGTGGGAAAACCCTTATTCAAGTCTTCTTATATGTTCTTCAATAGTTCAGTAGAGAGAGAGAGAGATAGTACATTTACAACAGAAGTCAATACTTTGACTTATCTAGATAATAGCATTGATCATCTCTAAGAAGATGATACATGAGATTAGCTGAAGACATGTTGCTTCAACCGATTCTCCAAGGTGACTCCTTCACCTATCATTGTGCTGCATCTCGTCATCATGCTACACCTCACGGCACTGCACCATGTTGCACCCATCATCACATGCTGGACCTTATGACCATGTTGTACACATCATACTACTACACTGTTGTACCAGTGTTTACCACTGTTGTACCTTGTGCCACTGCTGCACCATGTGGTCACCCATGTGCTTCTTGCACCATTGTTGTTGTTGCTATCCTATGTACCATACTATTGCAGCACCATGAACTTCTTGTTGTTGTTGCAATACATCACACTGTTGCACCTCATTGCAGCATTCATCATCACTGTGCTGCACTTTGTTACATTTGTGTTGCACTCATCATTTCATCACTATGCCCTTCATCATGCTGCAACATTCAACATGCTACACCTTATTATATCATGTTGCTACACTTACATCAGTTCACTATTAGGGGATTCTCTGATTGCCATATTGTTTGACTGGTAAGGGCATTCTAACAGTTATTTGGACAGCCTTCACAATATGGTCACGGACTGGTTAGGGCATCAATGATAGTCCTACCAACCCTCACACATTAGCGACAACATTTGTCCCAAGGCTACGATCACCCTTCTCCAGCATTCCTAAACCACATGTTGGCTTGTTATACCCCAGCAGTCACAACTAGCCCTTACGCCCTCCTTGTTAGCCTTCACGTAGACCTGTAGGTGTATAAGTGACTACGACTTGCTACAACAAGCCTATCCCTTGCTGCGGTAGGCCCTTTCCAAGGGTTCTAACCCCATGAAACAATTCCTCATGTCTTCGGCCCTCAAGAACAGTCTGCAGCATTCAAGACAGGCTCTACCTCCACCAAAGTGACCCAAAAACAAGCTACTGCTCCAGCAATTAACTCGGCCTCCATTGAGAAACTCAGGCCAAGCCTCCCTCTCTTGTTGTGGTTAGGGCAATTTCAGAGCTTTCATTCTTCCATAGACTGTGTTAAGGTTCTAGGGCATCCATCTAGGGTAGAGACCCTTTTCCAGGTTGCGTTGAAGGCTTACATCGCGGCCCTTCTTGACTGCTCCATAGGGCAGCGTTAGGGCTTCTTTGTAGTTGAGATAAGGGTTGTCCTCCATGACAATGTAGAGCCTTCTAGGGAATCTCCTATGATAGTGTAGAGCCTTCTCAATTAGGGCAGTGTTGTCTCTTACGATCTCTCCTCCCACCAAAACCCAAAGACAAGTGGAGAGGAAGAAATCACAAGAAGTGTGTGTACAAATGACTTGCAAGCCACCTCTTTTTATACTAAAATGTTGAGCACAAGTTGGGGCAATTTGGTCGCTGGTCGACCTTGACGAATTGTCCCATAACACAAATAAATTCATATCTCCATGAATACATGTCGGAATCAAATGATCTTTAGATCAATCCTACACTTCTCAACGAGAGGAATCCAAAAAAAATATAAGCTGCCATAAATAAGATGACCCACATGGAGTTTGGCCCTAGTTGTCAATTTTAACAATCGGGAATCCAAGATAAGAATAGTCCTATAAAGACATACCTGGTGAACATTTGGATGGGGTATGTGCCTTGAGAGGTTGTGGTGGTGGTGTCCAAATGTATGCCTCCCAACATTGTGCTCTAATCTAATGGACAGTTAGAGCTTGTTAGTCAAGGCCTTGCTATATTGCTAATTGACAATGTTGATTATGATGTGGATGTTTGATGATGGCTTATCAATCTGAACTCTTCTTATGAGAATATTTCAATTTGAGAGTATCCTTGTATCCAATTGTGTAGCTATGAATACCTCCCTAGTTAAGAGGGAGTGTTGAAAAGTGTAACAAAGTTCAGTTTTCATAATTATCATTGTACTTATGTCATTGTATATTTCATGTAAAAACAAAAAGAAAAAAAATCAAGCATGGGTTTCATGCTCAAGTCAAATTATTATTTTATTTAATCATGTTCTTCATGCTCATTATTATTTGTATTTGTCAAAGTCAAAGGCTTATTTACAACCTAGAAAACGAATTTTTCAAAGATGTCATTTGAGTCAAAAATCACCTCAGGATGTCAAGTCAGCCCTGCCCCAAAAGAAAAATCTATTCCAACCCC
The DNA here is from genome assembly GCA_000404065.3 of Pinus taeda. NCBI lineage: Eukaryota > Viridiplantae > Streptophyta > Pinopsida > Pinales > Pinaceae > Pinus > Pinus taeda. Next base: position 10,899 of record APFE031203455.1, on the reverse strand, counting down.
TTTGGACAATATAAATAGAGAGTGAATTAAGCTCATTTGGAGACAAGAAATTTGCATGATTTGTTCTGAAATAAATGGAAGAGGAAGAGCGAAGTCAAGGGAGGCCAAAGTCTAAAGTTTGCATGTGAGAAGTGTTGAAAAAAGTATCTAGGTTCGGTCTTCATAAAATGTATTTGTCAAAAGAATTTTTATTATTGTTACAATAACTTATTAAAGCATGGGTTTCATGCTTGGGTCATCATTTTATTAGTCAAAGTCCCCATTGTGGACTTCTAGGATTAATAAAGAGTCATTAGAGCCATTGTATATTTTATGAGACCCTTCTTGGGCTTTCGAACAATGTAAAAATAATTATTTTCAAGTCAAAAATGAATTATGAAACCTCCACACCAAGTTGGCCTCAAGAAGATCAAGTCGGCCTAAGGAAGGCAATTCGACCTCGTTGGAAGGCTATATATACAACGCAATTCGACTTCATTTGGAGTATCTCACTCTCTCAAGCATAGTTTGATATCTAAGGTTGGAAGCTGGAAGCTGGAAAAATGCAAAGTCAAAGGAAGGGGCTAAAAGGACTGCGAGTTTGGTCAAAAAGGAAGGGAAGAAGGAAATCGAAGTTTTGGTGTCCCTCTCACTCTCTTGTGTGGGTTGGTTTAGGATATCGAAGTCTCCTTGTCAAGGTTGGAGTTGTTGCTGATGCTGGAAAGTCGAAGCTATTGTTGATGCCAAAAGCTACCAAGTCGAAGCTACGGCTGATGCTGGAAGTTGCCAAGTCGAAGCTGTTACTGATGCTAAAAGTTGCCAAATCAAAGTTGCTAGAGTCAGTTTTGTTGCTACTAGGTCGAAGGTTGGATCGAAGAAGAGGAGGTTGGCTTGGTGTGGAGGAGGCCTTTGTCTAGGTTGAAGAGTCTCAAGGAAAACTATTGAAGGAAGAGATTTTGACTAGGTTTTCCCCTAGATAGGGGTTTTGCCGTGGGAGAGGGCCTACATCTTGAGTCTTGTGTTTTTGTAATCTTCATGCACACATAATTTGGTAATTGTTTGATGAAATATAATATAACAAATAAATAAAAGAAGCCAACATAATTCACAAGTAATTATCAAGAAAGAGAAATCTAATCCTAATCCTACTAGCATTGATTTCTCAACATGGTATCAGAGCTAAGGTCAAAGAAGATTGAAGATCACTTCGTTTGCTTGAAGGAAATGATTACTCCCTCTATGACAAGAATGGGATTCAATACTACAGGAAGTATCAAAAATATCTTCTACTACTTATTCAACAAAGTCAAAAGCCAAGGGTTCCTAGTTGCACTTACAGGTTCACTTAATGTTAAATTTTAAGTATGTTCTATGCTTAGAGCAATTTATTTCAATTTTCACAATTAGCTCAATATCTTTTCCAGATTAGAAATCACATCAGCATTAAAGTAAACTGCAAATAGAACATAAACATAACTCGCAGAAGACAAGCCAAGATAAGAGGACACAAGATGTGGTGCTAGCCAGGGACAAACCCCAATGTGGGGAAACCCTTGATCAATTTTTCTTATATGTTCTTCAATAGTTCAGCAGAGAGAGAGAGATAATACGTTTACAACAGAAGTCAACACTTTGACTTATCTAGATAAGAGCATAGATCATCTCTAAGAAGATGATACATTAGATCAGTTGAAGACATGCTGCTTCAACTGATTCTCCAAGGTGACTCCTTCACCTATCGTTGTGCTGCATTTCGTCATCATGTTGCACCTCACCGTGTTGCACCAT
>APFE031203454.1:0-20019 GCA_000404065.3 Pinus taeda | reverse complement strand
TCCTTGGTGAAGCCACCCGATACTGTACGACTGTGAGTGTGGTGTAGTCGCTAGGCCCAACCGCTTCACGACCTCTGCTGAAATGAGGTTCTTTTGGCTCCCATTGTCAACAATGAATCACAACGAACCCTTCACCCACATTTGTGAGTGGAAAAGACACTCCCCCTCCTCTGGATCTTGGCGGTGGCAACAATGGCGCTGGGCTTCGCATCAATGATCTACTTCCTTTTGCCATTCCCCTTGTCGGGTTTTAACTCAGGGTCAGAACATGCATCTGATTATGAAGCCTTCAACTCGACCACCAACGATTGCTTGGTTCGACACTCACTTTTGTTGTGAGTGGGGCTCTTATGGAACTCACACCACTTTCCTGTGTCCTTCTTTGACTTTGTGGTGTTGTTCTTTTCTTACAGCTTCGACGGGTTGTCTTGGGTCACCCCACCTTGGCTTTGTCCTTTGTTCTTCAGATTCGCAGATCCAAAGTCTCGCTTCTTCTGTTTAAACTTCTGCTCGATTTTGACAACGTATTAGTACACCGTGCCAAGCGAGGAGATGTTCACGAACTCCATCTCGTCCTGGATGTACCTGTGCAGGCAGCTGTGATATTTGAGTACCATATGTAGCTCATAATCCTTAATACCCAACTGTGTGCGAAGGGTATGAAAAATGTTTGTGAACTCAGGCACATCTTGGTCCCTTCCCTGCCGCAGCGTGGTCCACTTTATGTATTTGTCCTCATAGTTTTTGACAGGGTAGTACTGCTCCTTGATGGCATCCTGGAATGAATTCCAAGTGGGTGTAGCTAAAAATAGTGATCCCATACTTTCATCCTTCTGCTTGCAGTAGGTTTCGCACCAGTCCTTGACGTGGGGGGTTGCTTTAAGAAGAGCGAAAATAATCTTTTCCCGACTAGAAAAATCATGAACAGAAAAATAACCTTCTAGCAGATTTAACCATTTATCTACAACCTCTGTATCTATCTGACCCTTGAATATGGGTATTTCAAAGTTAACTTGTACCTTAAAGGGTGTGGCATTTCCAAAGTATCTGTTGGAAGCCAATGCGTCGCCCCTAGGTAGCCGCTGAAGGATCTAGGCAAAGTTGTCCATCATCGCATTCCTTTGCCACACAAGGGCTTCTTCGAGCAAGAGTTTGATAGGATCTCTTACCCCCTCGTCTTTCTTTTCATCCGCCATGGGAGGCCGTCAGGATTTGCGAGGCTGGTCTTGCAAAGGTTCAACCAGTTCAAGCTCTAACTCCTTATATCCTGACCTCGTTGGGGACATGTAAAGAAAACAAAGAAAAAAAGTAGACCGCTCTGTTACCACTGATCCGGATTTAAACAAGAATGTAAAAAATTACAGAGATAACCATAAACACAGAGATGCAGCGGAAATAAAACTTCATTTCATTAATGTAAAATACTGAAATATGCTTATAAATAGAAATGGAAATAAACCAACTAGGGCAATGTTAGCTTATCTCTAAGAAGAGATGTGGCGGCTACATGCCTTTGAACTGTGTTACAATGAGGCTCGTAGGCCTATTTATTGTTGAGAAACAATGGAAAACCCTAAACATCCAAAAACCTAACCCTAGGAGATGAAACGCCAAACTATGGGCTCCGTTTCGGGGAAATTGGTACATCAACTTCCTGGGGTCGTAACTTTGGCATACGATCTCCATTTGACGTGCACAATAGCTCGTTAGAAAGATCTATCCGAGGAATACAACTTTGGGAAGAGAAACATTGGTCAATTGGATGCATGTTGCTCCCATATTTCCAAAAAAACGTCGTTTAGGGCCTCAAAATGGCTCCGAAAGTTCAGGACCTGAAAAACTTCTAAAAATAGCAAATTGTGCTACAATTAAGGAAAATGAAAAATTGAAAGAGATAGTTGTGGGGGTCCAAGGGGATAGGTGGGTGGCCACCAACATCCACTTGGATCATGTCTAGTCATGGGAGAGAGCGTACTTCAAACTCTTCGCAAGCCCCTGTCTGTGAACTACTGCTAGTGCAAAATTTTTCTTCGAGCTTGTTAAACTCAAAGTGTGTGAGATGCCACCTATTCCTTAATATTGAGGGAAGGAATGTGTAAGAGTATATCGTAGCAAGAATTCTCCACACCCCCTTAGTTACCTCGTCTATCGCCTTTGGGTAGGAGATGTGGGTTTTGGGTGCCGAGGAAATCATAGTCATGATCTTCACTTTCATCTAGACAATGGAATTAGAGCTAGATGAGATTGCAGGGGACCATGTCGTAGATTGTTGTGGCTTTTTCTGGAATGCGGAGGGCTCTTGGGCTCTGGGGATGTGAACAGGGTGCTTGCAAAATGTTCAAGGAAATGAATGAATGGGATAGGTGGGGCAATGTTGCTTGTGTTTGCAATGTGTTTGACAAAATCACTGTACAAGAGGTGGAGGGTAGTCCTGCATTTGTCCCTCTCTTTCTGCGCCTAGGGGTACTCCTTTGGAGCCATATCTCCCAGAACGAACTTGTTAAGCAAGAAACTTTAGTTTCAGGTCCTCCCCATTTCATAAATTTTTTAAATTATCTTTCTCGAAAGACTCTTTGTATCACGCTTTCGGCCGCCACTTCGGTAACAATGCTCACTACCAAACTTTAGGATCACACAAGAATACCTACTACTCTTTTAAGGCTTCTTTATGAAGGTAGGATAATCGAGGAGGAGTTCCTCCTAAGTGATATGATATATGTTATAGGCCATTTTTTCACATCTGGTTAATAGGTCTGTTAAGTGGATCAATCGACATCCTTTTACCCCTTGTCATCACCCTTGCACAAATCCCTAAGCATGAATCTCCTTGTTACAGATCCATTTGGGCACATCAACCCCAAATTACAGATCGGTACTATTAGGGCCCATTAACCCCTAGTGCAATTGTTACATGCCCTAAAGAAGTTAGTCATCATAATGCCTTACTTCCAAAGAAGTTCCATCACTAAAAACATCCAAAAAACACCTCTAAGAAGATCAACGCAGGTAGGCCTTCATTAGGGTGCGTTGCAATGCAAACCATGCACTGATAGGGTGCTATGCATCGCACTTGGTTCCTCTTTGGCCTGCGCTGAGCAAACTTGAGTAAATTTCCATGAGGGTTTGAAGATTCCTTATCCTTTGGAAGCCTCTAGAAGTTTCCCAATGCCACCTGCTCCTTTGAGTTTGCCTTTGGATGAGAAAGGGAATTAGGAAACATCAATCCCCTATCCCTTCTTCCATGGAACTGATTTCTAAATATATAAAGGCATTCATTACCTCCATTGATGGCATAAACTCCTTCAATCACCTATAAATAGATCACTCATCTAAGAGATCAGGGCTGAAAAATATTGAGTTGTAAGGAGATGCTGGTGCTATGAGATTAAAATTGAGTGCAAGTATTGTCATTTTGTTGGAGTGTTTTGCTTGTCATGAGGCTGATGAAGGATTAATTGGAAGGATGACACTAGATCGAGCTCATTTGGGTTGTAATCTTTCCTCTTATTAATAAAGTTTTCAAGATTTTTCCCTTATGCTTATGTTATATGTTAATGCTTTCATATGTATATCATGTTTTCGATTCCATGTTATTGATAAGCAATAGATCATTATGCTTTGACGGGTTTTTGTTTCTGTAGTTGTGTAGGTACTTCTCAAGCGACTTAAGTATAGGAAGGAGCAACGGAATCGGTCAAGGGAGATAAGGAACAAGCGGAAGCTACAAGTAGGTTCTCTGTTCTATTATTTTATCTGCTGTTTGTAGGAAAGGTTAAGATTACTTTGTCTATTGTTTCTAGACCCGCTACTAGATCTAGAGGATTAGGTGTTTGTCCAAGAACACTAAGTATTATCGAAACGCTCCCTAATCCCTGAATTTCTGCCTTTAACTGCTTCACTTCAGTGCTTTTAAGGCCCAATGCACCCTGTCGCCTTAGGAGACTGCGTTCACCAACAAGTTGACCCTCTCTGGACCTACATTGATTACCAACAGGTTGCCCCTTGTTGGGGGTGTGCATATTCTAGAAATTCGGGAAAAATAAAAAGAATCCCGAAGCTTCCTCTTCCAGAAGCTTCCAGAGGTTGTTCTAACCATTTACCTTGGATCAAAGGCTCGAATCCCATCCTATCCTACCTTGTAGATGTCACCCCTTATCCCTTGAACTCATCCTCCCATCAAGAGTGCATCTCAAGCCTAGATTGGTAAATGGATAAGAATTTCTAAACTACCATCCTCTCCTATATATTTACTGCCATCCACAAGCTAGGGGATGGATTTTGGAGATTAATCACACCCTTATTTTGCTGCTTTGATAGCAAGAGAGACATCATTCCCATGCATTAGGGTGGCTTTGAGGTGTACATTATGGCAAGGAAGGACAAGTCAACTTGGGAGGTTCTCTACAAGGTTAACTTCCACTTTTGGCTGTAAACTCTCTCCCTTTCATTTTAATACAAAGAGTATACCATTTCCTACATGTGTTATGTTATGTTTATGTACATGTGTTTCATTGCTGCCGATCCATTGAATAAAATGATTGGATAATGCTACATAGATGTCGTAGATCTGTGGCTTGTGTTGTTTGTTTGTGCAGGTTCTAATTATAGTGATTGGAGCTATGATTGGATCTGATAAGCCAAGAGGAGAGAAGAGATTGTGACAAATCACACGTAAGTCACCTTTCCATTCTCCAATTCTTCCAAGGAAAACTTTATAGTCTTTGATTTCTGCTATTCTAGACCAGGCCACTAGGTCTAGGGAAGATAATATGTCCACAGTGGTAGATTCCATATAACAATATCAACAAAAATATTTCAATCTCCCTCGTTGTAGGGTTAAAAGGGGGGGTGGGGCTAAGGGTGGCGGGGCTCCTTTTTCTCTAAGAATGTGTCTTTTAAAGATGACCTCAAGCCTGGCTCTAGCTCTTTGACTTTTAAGGATCTTTCAGGCCTCAAATTTGTGGTTGAGCATTCTGTGAACACTCCACTCCTAGAAGTGATAGATGTTGATAACAATCTCAAGGAAACTGAAATTTTAGGAAATGAACTCATATGCCATTATAATGGTTTTTGGCCTTTGTCATTTTCCCTCAGGGATTGGGTTGTTAAAAAATGGACTCAAAATTTGGAGTTAGTATATTGTTCATTTTTTGTTTGTTTGTTTGGTGATATTCTAAAGCATCGAGGATAAGGGGAAAATCCTTGACCAGGGCCCATGTTTTTGGGGATGTGTTGGACTGTCAACGATGTCGTGGTTCTTAGGCTTCAATCCTCTTACCATGCGAGCAATGACCACTCTAGTTTAGGTCAAGTTGCCCAAATTCCCCATTCACTTTAACCATTATGATATCTTAGAAAAAGTGGGCAATTTAATGGGTACAGTCATCAAAATAGATGGGGAAAGACTATTAAAAGGATTCTACACCTATGTTCGCATTTGTGTTGAAAATGATCTTAATAAAGGTCTGCCAGATAAAATAGAGCTCAAGTGGAATGGAAAGGTGTTTTTTGATCCCTTGGACTTTGAAAATACAACTTTATGATGTAGGAATTGCCAATAGAATGGTCACCTTCAGAATGTTTGCCCATTTCCAAAAGATGTTGCCTCTTCGCAAGCGTCTAACACTTTTAGCCACAGTTGGAGAGAGCCTAAGGAAGCAAAAGGATCCAAGGATTCTGCTGATCACAGGAGGTATAATACGCAACAATCAAAGGAATTTCCATGAAAGTCAATTCCCTTAGCTTCTACTGGATCCCAAATGGCACCATCTACTCCCCAATAGAGGATACCCATCTCAGTAATTAGAAAGAAAGAGCGTCATGCTTAAATTTGATGGTAACAAGTGGGCACAGAAGAACCCACGAATTAGATCTTTCTGATAATGACAAGGAGATGACAAACATGATTGATTCTATTACGAAGAGTCTTTTCGGTAGAAATCACATAGCAAACTTTTTTGCTGAAGCGTTTTGAACCAGCTAGTGTGGTTCATCATCATGACCAGATGAAGATGTAGATCATGGCACAAGCTTAAATAGATAGCGATGTAGAGGCCAAAAGATGATATAACGACTAGTTTATGAAAATTAATATTTTAATAATGATTACTAAGATCAAATAATATTCCTATAATGGCTAGTTTAAGAATGATAATATTATAATTTATAATAATAATTATGATAAAAAATAAAAATAATAAAAATAATAATATTAATTAAGATAGATAAAAAAAACATAAACATAAGAAACACAAAATCCAAGTTAACTAAATATAGGGAAAGAGTCAAATAAATAAATAAATAGGAGTCAAGATGTGACTAATGAGTCAAGATCCTATAATAAAAATAATAATTAAAGGACACTAAAATTAAAACAAAGCAATCAAAAGGGAAGGTAAAATTATTATTATTATTATTTTTACTATAATGGCTAGTTTATGAAAAATAATATTTTAATAAGGATTATTAAGATCAAATAATATTCCTATAACAAATAGTTTAAGAACTCCCTACATTGGCAAGGCTGGTCTCTGAATTAATCAAAGGATTCGTGAGCATGCAACTGACATCAAGCATGGCAGGACCCACTCCTCTGCTTTGGCAGAACATGCATAAAAATATAGGCATCACATCTGTATTGAAGAAGCCCACGTCATTGCCAAGGTTAGTCATTTCCATCATTGTAAATTCAGGGAGGCCTCAGAAATCGAAAAAAGACCCATTAATTTAAATAGAAAAGATGGTTGGAATATTAGCAGGTCCCTGTCATGTCCTCCTAGTTTGTTTTTGTTTGTGGATTATTTTGTTTTTTAGGGTTTGACGTTTCTATTATGAATTTTTTGTTTCTATATAAGTATTTGCATTTAATGTTAATATTCTTTTGATCCGTTTTCTCACCTTAAAATTTTTTTTTGCCCTCCTTTTTGATTGCTTTGTTTTAATTTTAGTCTCATTTAAATATTATTTTTGTCATAGGATCTTGGCTCATTAATTAGGTCTTGATTTTTTCTTTTTGACTCTATTCCCTATCTTTGGTTGACTTGGATTGTTTGTTTCTTATTAATGTTTATGTTTTTCAATCTTTCCTGTGTATATATATATATATATATAGTATATATATATATATATATATATATATATATATATTATTCTAAATTAGCTGTTATAGGAATATATTTGATCTTAATAATCATTATTAAAATATTATTTTTCATATACTAGCTATTATAATATAATAATAATAATAATAATTTACCCTTCCTTTTGATTGCTTTGTTTTAAATTTCAGTCACTTTAATTATTATTTTGTTATAAGGAATCTTGAACTCATTAATGAGGTCGACTCGTGTTTATTTATTTATATTTTTACTTTGTTTCATGTATTGGTTGACTAGGAATTGCTTTGTTTCTTATTAATCTTAATGTTTTTCGATATTTCTTATTAATAATAATTTATATATATATATATATATATATATATATATATAATATATATATATATATATATAATATTATATATATTATATATATATAATATATTATTATCTTAATTAATTATAAATTATAATATTATTATTCTTAAACTAGTCGTTATATTCACTGTTATAGGAATATTATTTGATCTTAATAATCATTAGTAAAATATTAATTTTCATAAACTAGTCGTTATATGATCTTTTGGTCTCTACACTGCCTTCTATTTAAGCCCGTGCCATGATCCACATCTTCATTTGGCGCTGATGATGAACCACACTGGCTGGTGGAAAACGCGTCGGCAAAATTTTCTCTTATGTGATTTCTATCGAAAAGACTCTTCTTAATGTAATATGGATCAGAGAAGCCTGAATTAAGAAAATGATTTATTCTATGGCTTTGGATTTATATCACATAAATGAGGACATGGATTCAATGACAACGGATCTTGATAATACAGTGAGTTCGACAGATGTTCATAGTAGAAAAGGGAAAAAAGAAAAACCAGGGACCTATCTTGAGAGTTAATTTCATGTATGCAGGAGGATGTACTCTATTGTATGCTAGTATGGACACCCAACTCTAGGTTTCTAAGGGTACTAGGGTTTTAATGGGGATTTCTGAATGTAATTTGAGAACTTAAATGTGGGGAAAAAACTCACATTCCAAAAAGATTTGTATAAAAAACCATATAATTTTATTTTATAAAGAAATAGAATAGCTTTATATATATATATAAAAGTAAGTTTTTATAGATCAATGGAATTACTTTCCCACCAACTAATACCAAGCCAATGCCAATGAAATTACTTTCCAAACATCACTGATACCAAGCCAAAGACAATTATCTTTACGATGATAACATTCAGATGTTATGAATTCCCATCTAAAATGAAAGGTGCGTGCCTCGCTTTTGTCATGAATACAAGTGACAAACACCCACTGAAATTTATGATTACAAGTGATGACAAAACCTTTCAATTATAATCGTTAAAAAATTATTAACATTAATAGTATTAGTGTAGAAAAATATAATTTCTATGAATTAGGTTTATCTTATTTGATTGGAAAAACAATTGTTATTTTTTCCTTTACATTTAATTTTCATAAATAATTTAATAAAATTTCATAATTTTTTTTTTAACAAGATTTGATAGTGGATATATTACTAAAAGTTGTGATGGAGCAAGCTCCTATTACAATCAACTATCGCATAAGTGGAAACTAAGTCGTGAGAATGTGCTGGGAACGCAGTCCCTTCTCCTGTGCTTATATTAAAAAATTCATAGGTTTCTGTAACTATTCTTGAATATTGTCTAACATATTGTACTACTAGTAAAGAAAATTTACATAACATTGATTCTCTGGTATTTTTTTTCATGGTTTGTAGACTAACTACTCCTGAGAAGGTTGATTCTTCTTGTCTTGAATTCCATTTGGTTTGCTTCCTTCTTTCCCCCTTGGGATGCTTGTTGTTCCTTCTGTTGTTGTGTTGTTCCTTCTGCTTGTTATTCCTTCTGTTGTTGCGCTGTTCCTTTTGCTTGCTGTTCTTTCTGTTGGCTGTTCCTTCTGTTGTTGTGCCATTCCTTCTGCTTGTTGTTCCTTCTGTTGGCTGCAGCTGATCCTTCTGTTGTTGTGTTGTTCCTTCTGCTTGTTGTTCCTTCTGTTGGCTGCGGCTGTTCCTTCTGTTGTTGTGTTGTTCCTTCTGCTTGCTGCTTGGCGTTATTGAGTGTGACTGATAGGGAGGAGAGGCGTTGATGGGGGGTAGGTAAAGAGGTGGAAATGGTCGCTAGAGGGGGAGAGAGGTTGGTGGTTGGAGGTTTGAACAACGCAGATTGCTGGAAACTTGACATCTCTCCAGAGAGCCCTGAAATGAAGATCCCCTCCGTGTTTGGGTTTTATTTCAAAATTCCGAGTACAACGCTCAATCTGAGTGTTGGGGCCAGTGAATGCAGATTTGCCTGTTGTAGCTTGGTTAAGGCAAAGGATGAAGTGAGCAGGGTCCTCCATTGAGACTAAGGTTTCCTTGAGGCAGCAAACAAGCTTTATTTGCCAGAGAGTCTGCTTGCTTGTTTAAATCTTGCAGGATGTGGTAAGAGTCTAACTCTGTCAAAATCTTTCAAAGTGTTTTGGATTCACTGCAGAGTTTTGTTTAATGCAGGATTACAAAAATGATTTTCAGAGTTTAAAAGTTTAATCAGAAGCTCCGAGTCTTCGAAAATTTGAATTATTTTATAACCTAGTTCCTTTGCAATCTGACAAGCTTTTAAGAGACTGTAACTCTCTGCTTGATTGTTTGAACTAGTGCTTAGGTCCCAACTGAAGTCGGTTTCACTCGATCTATCCAAGGAAAGAATCAAACCCCCTGCACCTGCAGTTCCTAGTTTCCCCTTGGACGCTCCATCAAAGAAGATCGTGGCTTTTGAGGTCCCCTGCCACCACGTGTGAAAGTCACCTTCAATGAGTCGCAAGCACCAAGAAGGAGCATTCAACAATTTACTGACTGAATCGTTCCTCTCTCTTGTTGAGCAAGATCCTAGCCACACAGAAGCTTCTGAAGGTAAAGAGGAGGCGGGAGCTGATTTACCTGCAATTTCCAGCAAGAGGGCTTTCACTTTGGCCACCACTACCACTGAATTCGGTTGCCTATTGCTGAAAACATAGTTGTTTCTAGCCAACCACACTTTCCACCAAAGACATTTTGGAATAGATTGCTAGATGTTGTTCTAGACTGAGTTTTTAGCTTTTTTCTCAGGATTTTGGTTTGTCCAGGAGATGTAAAGAGAAACAACAGATGTCTGGGAGGGGGAGGGAGCACTAAGGCCATGAAGTACCAAATTCTAGACTGCTTGTGTGAAATCACAATCAACCAGTAAATGATCAGAGGTTTCAACAACAGAGTTGCATAAGCAGCATCTAAAGGGGCCGTGGAACCCTCTTTTGTTTAGATTTTCACCTATTAGTGCCTTTCTATGCATGAGTAACCATGTGAAGAAATTCACCTTTGGTAGGCTAAAGGGGGACCAAACTGATTTCCAAAGCTTCGGTGTCAGTGAAGGGGCATGAGTGGATTGTAAAGAGGAGAAACCTTGAGCTGATGTGTAAATTCCCATTGGATGAGCGATGGACAGGGGCGAGGCCAGAGAGAGTTGTATACAACAAGTTTTTTTTTAACGTGAAGAGGTTTTGGAACCCCTGGAAAAGTCCATCTTGCCCAATTCCCTTTGCTATCCCAAGTGAAAATGTTTGCAAGCCGGAGGAGACAGGAGACCTTTGTTCACTAGCCAGATCTTTAACTCGTTGCAGAAATGTAGGGAGGCCAAAGGGGCATTCCCTTGAATAGTATCCTCCCACAGTAAGGTTCTCTGACCGTTGCCCAAGATTCTGTATAAATGCTGCTGTAAGTGATCGATGCATCTTTTGCTTAAGGTTTCTCAAGGAGCCTCCCTTTAGGTATTTCATCCATAGGATCTTGTTGACAAGATGTTTTTTGTCTGCATACAGCTGCCATATGATTTTTCCACCAAGAGCCAAATTTACCAGGCCTGGATCCTGAATCTGTAACCCACCTTCTTGGAGTGTTATTTTAAGGATATCCCATCTTACGAGATGTAACTTGCTTTGGTTTCCCTTACCCCTGTTCCATAGAAAATCCCGAAGGAGCTTGGAGATATGTTCCGTGATCGACTTGGGCGCTAGCAGGAGGGAAGACTAGAAGATGGGGAGGGTGGAGAGGATTGCCTTTATCAAAGCAAACTTCACAGCCTTTGTTAGCCATTGGCCTCCCCAATATGCTATTTTCGTTTTTATCTTGCTAATTACTTTGATCCAAAGGGAGGGAGGGTTTGGTCCCAAGGTTAAGGGAAGGCCTAGGTATTTGATATTTTCCCATTTGTCATACCCAGGGAATCCCAAGGAGCAAGCGATTTGAAGGATAATTGGATGATCTACATTCCAGCCATAGACAACACTTTTTCTTTTGTTGATCAAGGCTCCTATAATTAAGCAAAAGTGTTGAAGAATTTCATTGAAAGCCCTTGCTATCTTAATCGAGGCCCCTCCCAAGAGGAGAGAGTCACCCGCAAAGAGGGCATGGTTTATAGGATCCACACTTCTTGCTGCCTTAATGCCTGGGATAGAGCCTACTTCCCTTTCAATTGTTAGGTTTCTGCTTAGGGATTCTGCCAACAGGATATAAAGAAAGGGTGACAATTGGCACCCTTGGCGGAGCCCACTTGTAGCTTGGAAGAAATCAACAGGTCTACCATTGACCAGGGGGGCTATCCAAGGTCTATATGTGCAGGATTTTATCAAGTTGACAAACTCAGCACTAAAACCAAAAGAGAGAAGGATTTTATAGAGGAATGAGAGTTTAACTCGGTCAAAAGCATTTGACATATCTAACTTGATGAGCATGTCTTTTTCCTTCCGAATGTGGCTAGAGTGGAGGGCTTCTTGCACTTGGATCACATTGTCTATGAGGTGCCTTCCTTTGACAAAACCACCTTGGAGAGGGCAGATCAGATTCCCTAACAAAGGCTTGAGTCTATTGGCTAAGAGTTTGCAAGAATCTTGTATGAGGAATTGCAGAGTGAGATAGGCTAGAACCTGTCGAAAGTCTCTGGGCTAACTTCTTTCCGGATTAAAGCAAGGAAGGTGGAGTTGGTGCACCCTCCCACTTTGGCTTTCTTTTGGAAGGCTTTTATTATTCGGAGGAGATCGAATTTTATTACATTCCAACCAGCTCTGTAAAAATGGATGGTGAAGCCATCCGGCCCAGGGGCTTTATCCGATTCCATTGACCATATGGCTTCCACTAGCTGTTTTTCAGTAAAAGGCTTCAAGAACCCAACGTTTAAATCTGTAGTGACAAGTGAAGGGATGTTTGACAAAAAGTCAGCAGCTAGATCATCATCAGAAGAACCATCCTCCTGAAATAGTTGTTGAAAATGAGATGTGGTGGCCTGTTTTAAAAGAGGTTGTCCTTTGATGACTTCCCCTTCCCTGGTGGATATTTCCGAGATGTGATTCCGAGACAGACGAGCTCTGCATTGTCTATGAAAGAATGATGTGTTTCTATCTCTAGCTTGCAACCAGAGGCTGCGAGACTTGAGGCGCCAGTACTCCTCTTCCTGGCGAAAGGAGAGAAAAGAGTTGAACTGGGCATTCTGTTCGATGAGCAGCTGAGATTTGGTGGTTTCAGTTTCTTCCATGCCTCGCTGAATCTCGGCTAAAGCCTGCACAATCTTTTGTCTATTGCTCATTGGAGTGGAGAGGGTTTTTTTTTTTTTTTTTTGCCCAGGTTTTTAAGGCATGATTAATGTACTTAAGTTTCTGCTCCCACACAAAGATGGGGGATCCTTCAACTGGTTACGACCAAGCTTGAGCCACTATGTCCATAAAGTCCTCTCTCGCTACCCAAAGGGGACTGAATCTAAAGGGAATATGGCCTAAGTATTCCTCTTTTTCTAGCAGTAGTGTGATGGAGTTATGGTCAGATGTTATCTTGGGAAGAATTTTTGAAGAGATTAAATACTTCCCCTCCATCAAATAACTTTGAACTAGAAACTGGTCTAGACGAGCAGCAATGTTGGCATTACCAACTCTATTGTTGGTCCAGGTATAACAAGCTTTCTTAGGTTTGAGGTCAAGGAGGTCCCAAGCTAGGTTCAGCGCAGTTCAACACAGGCGTTTTGTAGGCAGTTCAACAAAGGGGATGGATTCGACTTTCTTTACAAACTTCTGTTGATTCGGGTTTGCTTTCCTCTTGCCGCGGGAGGCTACCAGACGTTTGAAGGCATCGATCTCAAGAGGGAAGGGAGGATGAGGGCCCCCTCTGGCGTCCATGCGGGCAGAACTCGAATTTTTACCAATTAAATCATTTTAGAGTTTTTTAACCTTTGTAGACTTCTTCCTATTATGTAGAAATATTTTGATAATAATTTTCATAAATAATTTAATATATTAAAAAATATATTAATTTATAATAATCAATTTAAAAATTTTATTTTTAAAACACATTAATTCATTAAAAATAAAAAAAAATTCTTAACTAAAAAATAAATTAAATACAAACATATAGAAATTTAAAACTAAGTAAAAGATGTTTAAGAATAAATTAGGAATATATTTTAAAAAACCGAATCCACTGATATATCACAGATTAGGAATATATGTTTATGAATTGAATCCATATAATACCATTACAAACTAGTTTATTAATTAGAATATTTATATCATGAATATAGTATTAAGTAATTTACATTAAAAATATAATGTTAATATTTAATTATTATATATTTTTTTAATATTAAAGTAAAAGATTATCGTTATCTTTTGCATTATTTTAAAATTGGTTTTAAAAAAACTAAAATTTAAAAATAATATTAATATTTAGTCTATGGAATGAGAGTAGATTGGTGAATGATGTTTTCTTAAGGCACTTTCATGGTATTAAAGGTTTACTAATTCGAAATTCCATAGATAAAAATCTAATACTAAAAGCTAATATAATCTATATAAATTAAACCATGTTATCATTTCATAAGTAAAATCTTCATAATTAACATTTTACATTATTTAGTAAAAAGAAAAATTATATTTATTCAGAAATATTAATTTTTTATTATTTTTAAAATATTAAAATAAACTAAAAAAATAAAAATACAAATTTAACTATTTAATTATAATATATAATCAAAATTATGTTATTAAATATAAATATAAAATTAATAATCGAAGACCCAATTCACACTATTTTTTGTTGCTTTTAAGATTATAAAGATAAGGATACGATTTTCTTGTTACGTTAATATTAATATTTGTTATTAAAAATAAACACATGGGAAAAATAAAAGTAAAAAATACATGTAATTATAAATTTAAAAATCTAAAATATATAATTTTGTTAAAGATAATGATATGGTTTCTGGTTATGTTAATGTGAATATTTTCATTGAAGAAACAAAGGCAAGATTAAAAACCTTTGGAATTGCAATTTTAAAAATCTAAAATCTAAAACTTTTGTCATTTAATATGATGACATTATTTTTTTGGTATGTTTGTCTTGACAAGCAAATCATATAAACTTTATGTTAACATTTTTTTTGAAGTAGATATACTTTCTACCCAATCTTTTTTAAAACCCTCCCACATTATTGGCATATTTTTAAAACCCTCCAACATTATTGGCACTTTTTTAATAGTTGGTGGGTTGTTTTGTAGGTGATTTTTTTAACAAAGTAAATTAAAGAGTAGTAAATAATTAATATATATATATATATTTATATATATATAATTGTTGAATTTAAGTTTTTTGTGATTCTTTTAAGTTTAATAAATATTTCGGTTGAAATCATATTATATATTTGTCAAACACTTTTCGAACCAACGAGTTGTGTTATCGTCAAGCCAAGTTGAAGAACCAAATCATGGCTATAGGTTAAATAGGGAGAGCAGATCTTCCAACGACTATATTTCACTAGGAAACAGCTATATTGGACCAGGCAATTTGACTGAGAAACGACTAAATTTGACTGGTCAACTCCACTGGGACCGAGGGAGAGGAAAAGTTATTAATGTTATTGTTATGTTCATTACGAACATTTGAATAAAATTAAAGTTTGTAAAAAAGTTGTTACTATTATAATTAAATAAATAAAAGGTTAGTAAATTAACATGGAGGTTTTTTTTTTCTTTTTTTACACCACCAAACATCACTAATTAATAACCTAAAAATAGCTAATATGGAATACTAATAAAAAACATTACATCAATAATATGTAAATATATGCATTCTGAATTTAGTGTAAATATATAAATAAATAGTTAATAAATTATTATGCAAGATAATTTCTTTTATTATTAATATCATAGACATAAATTGTAAGAAATAGACCATAAAAACAAGATGAAAGATATATATATATATATATATATAGTACTAAATCAAAACCTAAAATCATTAATATAACATGGAAAAAATGTAAATATATATTTCCTGAATTTGATTCGAAATGCCTCGACTATTACAATGTGATTTCCGTTAAAATATTTCTCATTAGCCTATACTCAATTAATATTAAATTCACAAATTCAAGAATCCAATAAACATATTTATAGCTAGTCTTTTTTAATAGACATTTATTATAACATAGAGTCATAGCTATAAGCATATTCTTAGTGGAACCTTTTCACTTAATTTTATTTTTTGCATCAAATTCTTGCTTAATTAATCATTAAAAAATTGATAATAAAGAAAAAAGTAGTTTTTAAAAATCGTACCAGTGTAATGTAGATAAGATCCTTAGTATTTTTTCTTCTGGAAACCATGTTTTTACTAATTTTTGAAAGACGTCACCACAATGGTTTTAATTGTTTAAAGTCATTGAGGATGTTTCATTCTAACATATTATTTAGAAAATCTATTCTTTCCAAGTTTTTAAGGTCTCACAACAATGAAACCCTTCCATTTAAAAGAATTACACTTAAATTTACAAAGGTTGTTTTGCTAAGAATGCCAACATGTGGATGGATATTTTCTTATATTTTACACCCAAGGAAAACATCACGTAATCTATTGTTACCCAAATATATTTTTTGGTGGGTGAGAACACTTGGTGAGAACTACAAGAAAGGACATTGTTGTAGTGTTGCTATTACCAATTGATGAAATTGTCAGCATAGTTTTTTAATAAGGGATAACTTACCCAACTCTACTAGTGCACTTCCACTCAAGTGCTTCTAGGTTAAAAAGAGTAATATAAGCTTAGAATACTTTTTAATGAAATTTGGTATGTTTCCATCAAATTGATTTTGCCATAAATCAAGTTTATCCTAGTATTTGAGTTTGGACCAAATTTCCATGAAATCTACCCTCTTAATGCGTCTTGTGAAATATCTGAAATAGTAAGAGTAGAAATACTTGACAAAGAAGTGAGAATGTTGCTTAACAACTCAATTGTATAAAAATCAGATACTTGCACAAGTTTGATGAGTAGGGCCAATTATCTTGAGATGATATCAATGGATTTATTTAAGGAATTCTTAATTTAGTCAAAGTAGAAATATTGAATGAAAAAGTTGAAATTGTTCCTCACAATTCATTATCATCGAGGTAAAGCATTTGCAAATAAATGAGCAAGCCCAACTCGTGTAGAACACTGCTTGACAATGCATTTTCGTAGAAGTAAAGACTTTGTAAAGTAATGAGCAAACCCAATTGTGATGGAATAGTACCAACTAAATTATTTTGAAGAATATCAAAAAACGTCAAGGTGCAAAGGTCTCCAAAGGAATTTGGAATGATGTACTTGTGAGCTAGTTTCTTCTTGAAAATACTTGTGCAGATGTGTGAGGGCACCTAACTCCAAGGAAATACTTCCGCTCAGACTATTGAATGACATGGCCATGGTACTCAAATTTTTGTAATTACCAATATGACTTGGGATGGTTCCCTGCAATTGATTACCATATAACCAATGCACTGAACTATTAGAAAGAAAAGTAGAGATAGGGCCTTGCAGATCCATGACAACAAGGTTCAGAGAGATCACTATATTAGGATGACAATGACTGCAAGCGATGGTGGTCTAATTGCATAAGAGAACAATAGGAATCCAATCCACTATGAAATGAAAATGATATCTTATTATCAGTGACTTCAAAACCAACAAAGAATGACATCATCATAATATGGACAAGCGAAGGAGAAAAGGAAAAGAAAAATATCATAGGGAAAGAAAAACATACAAAATACAACATGTTTGGACTAGAAATGTAGGTAGAGAAAGGAATGGATTGGAAAGTGAGACCAAGGATATGAAGTTGATGGTGAAATCCCACCAACAATAAAAAAAATCATATCATAATTTTTACAAAATTCCCACCAAAATAAATTATTATTTTAATGATAATACCACTTAATGAGAATTTTACTCAATGATAATGATCATCCAATGTGAACCAAAACCATAGGAACACTCACATTTTAAACATTAAATTAAAAAATAAAAATAAAAAAATTATTTAGTAATGATTTCCATTTAAATGTAAGTATCTAATTTTATGTTCTTAAAGCAAGAAGTTAAATTGCAATTAATATGTAGTTTAGGAATAAAATTAAATGTTACTTGGAAGCAAATAATCTCATTATAATAATTTCAACGATAACAAAAAGGATATTGATTTTCTTATAAATACTATTTAAATTACAACCATCTTTATGATCTTAGAGTATGACTTAATCCTACTTATGCTTAACTAAAAACTAAAAAAACCAATTAAAACCCAAAACTATTAAATATTGAGTAAGAGTAGCAACCTACGCTTACAAAACTCCAATAAATTATTTCTCATAATTATATTTATTTACACTTTATAAATTATAATATAAAAAATCATCCATTAAAATATATATTAAAATCATCAGTTAGAAAAAATATTGAATAAGAATGGGCAATCTTACCCTTTACAAAAACTCCAATAAAATATTTCTAATAATTACATTTATTTGCACGGTCTAATAAATTTAATATTGGAAAACAATCCTAAGTTAGCAAATGTATTAATGAAGCCTAAAACCAAAAAATTCTTATTTTAAAGAATATTAAATTTTATAATATTTAAGAACATTCACATTTTTTATTAATTTATTACCTTTTTAATGGAAGAGATACGAAAGTTTTTTAAATTACCTTTTTTTAGTTAATCTTAGCCGTTTTTTAAAACATTTAAAATTAAAATTCTCTATTTGGCTTTATTCAATGTGCGAGATTGTCTTATCATTTCAAAAAATCTACAAGAATTAGGTTCGTTGTTTAATATTAATTTTATATTATTACTATTTATTAATATTATTTAATATAATAAAAAATATTTTAAAAATTTAAATAAATTATTTTTTAATTTAATAATAAATTTTATTAGATTTTTATTTATCATATTGGTTAAAAATTTATTATTTTTGGACAAAAGAAATATGTTAATATCCAAGATCCAAAGACATCTGGTAGGATTGAAACTCTGTTTCCTTACTATTACTAGTGAGCTTGTTCCATTTTTTTCTCCAAAGAAAAAAAATGTAAGTTCATTCATAAATATGATGAGATTACATTTTGCATATACATTGAAAAGTGTATTTCAGAAAATATCCTCTAGCATGCAGAACATAAAATACTTATGGACCAAAACAACCAACATTAAAATGATCAATATAAATACAACTCAACGCAAAAGAGGAGCAACAAAAAAAACTAACATCTACTTGGAAGGCTCATAAGAGAATCTCAAAGATCATTATAGTCCCAATATATATAAAAGTCTATACCTTGAACCAAAAAATCCGAATATGCAACAATCATCTTTCATTGAGATATACTTCTACAAAAACACTAGATGGAACAATAGCGAACATTAATCTTGTAGCCAAAAACTGTTATCTAAAAAACCATAATCACGATCTAACAACAAAACCATTAGACTCCTTGAAAAAATCACGATCTTGTTCCATTATGACCCAATGATCATTCTCCAGATTTAGACCATCTTTTGACACACTGTCTACATCTTAGTTCCTTTCTCTTCAATAACAAAAGTCTGCTCCCTTACATACTACCAATGAATAATTCTATGTGGTGTAGTTTTCTTTAAATAATAATGAAAAATAAGCATATATTCACTAATAATAACAAATAATAATTATCCATCATTAATTTTACAACTAATTTATAATAAATTTTCATTAATTTTAACATATTTATGTTTCGTAAAACAATATAAGTAGATTTCCATTAAGGGATTTGTGATATTAAAATGAATTTCCATAACGGGATTGCCATTATGTGATGGTGCTTATTAATGAAGAAAAAGTTATTTTTATAAAAGCAATTAATAATGAGGGAGTAAGTCCATCAATCAATACAACTTTGTTATGTCATAAAAACGATTTAAACAGGTTTCCATTAAGGGATATATTTTTTAAATAACAACTAAAGTAGATTTCCATTAAGGGATGGAATGCCATCATGTGATGGTGTTTATTCAAAAGAAAATGTTTTTTTAATAAAAACAATGCATAACGCGGGAGTAAGTCTATCCATCCATACAACTTTATTGGGTCATATCTACATTTATTTTTATATTTTGGCAACCTAACAACAAAAAAATAAAGTCAAATTTTAATATTTTTTTAACAAATTATATTTTTATAAAATTAATAAATAATAAGAATAATGAGGAAAGGAAGGTTGATAATTATATTATTTAAGCTACAATTTAGGTTAATCTAGGTTATAATTGTATGTATTATGAAAAAGATCAATTTGGAATGAGTTGATGAAAATTGTAAGGTAACTTTGAGGGTGTGGGAGGTGAGAGGAAGGTTTGTAGGTAATTTTTGTTTCAACAACACTCTTTGCTGGCACTTATTGACTTGATCTACCAGGTCTTAACGCTATCGCTTCCTCCCGTGGTTATTGTTACCCACCACCAGTGGGTGACCCCTATAGGAGATTTTTTCTCCTAAATTTGTCTTCAAGAGGCAACTAA
>APFE031203452.1:0-22364 GCA_000404065.3 Pinus taeda | reverse complement strand
ATAATAGGGTAGTACAATTAATTCATTCCATTGGACTACTCCCTTCTCCCTTCTAAGAGACCTTTTTGGTTGGGATCCATGAGATTCAATTCAGATCAGGAAGGGTAGTAAAACCATAAAAAAAAACAATCCACGTTGATTATCGAGGAGAAATATGAGGAGGAAAATCCCAATCATTTGAAAGCAGATGTTGCCATTCAACCCATTCCCACACATTTGGAGTTACCATCTTCTTCAAAACAACCTTCCTATCTAGAGAGGCTAGTTATGGAGAAAAATGACCCCATTACCATGTCTAGTGTGGCTTTTGAGCTTAAGAATCTTTGTGTAAAGGTCCCTTTTCTTCAGGCTATTAAATAGATCCCCATATCTAAAAAAATAAGTAAGGAACTCTATCTTAAGAAGCCATCAAGGAAAAGAGTAGAACCTCATACCATTCAATTTGTTGGAAGAGTAGCCTAGTTGATGACAAGATGTGCAAAAATGGAGAAATATATTGATCCTGGAAACCTGGTTGTTTCTGTCCAGATAGGTGATATCCTTGTCGTGAATGTATTAATAGAGATAGAGGTGGCCATTAATGTTATGACAATGAAAACCATGGATCAACTTGGGTTTACCCATATTTTTCCTACCCTTAATGTGCTTGAACTTGTAGACAAATATAAAATCAAGCCAAAAGGTGTGTTGGATGATGTGGTTGTTTAAATTAATTCCTTGGAATACCCCACAAATTTTATTATTTTTCAGTGAAAAAATCATGTTGGTGGACATCCCTCGATTCTGGGAGGACAATGGTTTTCCATATCCGATTCTTATAATGGATGCCACTATGGTGATATGTATATTTCCCATGGAGATGCTAGGAAGAAAGTCACCTTGTATCCACCTGCTAGATCTATTCAAGAGCTCCGAGATTCCTTATTGCTAGACTATGAAAGTAGTAATGAGGAGAATTGATCTATTTATTTGGTCCACCATCATACCAAGTCAACCCCGGAGGGGGAGATACGAGACTTCTTGAATAACTATATATTGACATGATTCATAAAATCTTTAGTCTATATTTTCAAGAGAGTCACAATTCTCAACCTTGTTCATCACAGACTCTAGCAACACCTCCCTACACTCTTAAGCCTGAGACCACTCTTGTTGGGATTAGTCCTAGAAAATCCTTACACACTAGCTCAGACCTAGATCCATCGCAACAAGAGGAGCGTGTTAGTGTGTTGCAAGATCATCTAGATGATTTTGCATGGAGTTATGAGGACATAAAAGACATACCTCCTAAAACTTTCACTCATCATATTTACATTCAAGAGGGAGCCTGACCTATTCAACAACCTTAAAGGAACATGAACCCTATATTAAGAGAAGTTGTAAAAGAAGAATTACAAAAAATCCTAGATGCTAATTTCATTTATCCTATATCTATTAGCCAATGGGTCTCTCCATTGGTGATAGTCTCAAAAAAATATGGGAGATGGTGCATTTCTATCGATTACGGAGAGTTGAATAAAACCACTCTCCAGGACTATTTTCTCCTTCCTTTTATCGATTAGGTGCTAGATACCCTTTCCAGTAAAAAGTACTTTTCATTCTTAGATGGCTTTAGCGGATCAAGACAAAACCACCTTCACATGCCCATGGGGGACATTTGCCTACCAAGTGCTTCCCTTTGGGCTGTGTAATGCCCCATCTACCCTTGAAAGGGTAGTTCTGGCTATTTTTTCTGACCTCGAGTGTGTAGAAATTTACATGGATGATTTTTGAGTGTTTGGTGATTCATTCTAGGAAGCCCTCAAAAATTTAGGAAAAGTGCTTTTTCATTGCCAAGAAGCTCACCTTCCTTTGAGTGATAAAAAATATATATTAATGTGCAAAGCCAGAGTGGTTCTTGGTCATTTCATTTCTCTCAAAGGTATCCAAGTACACCTAGCTAAAATAGAAGTTTTTTTGTATCTTCCTGCACCCGAAACACAAAGGGAAGTGAGAGGATTCATGTGCCGTGCGGATTATTACCGAATATTCGTTAAGAACGTTTCTAGGATAGCAACCCCACTTTTCCAATTGTTAGCTAAGAATAGTGAGTTCTCTAGGTCCACATCTTCCCAACACTCTTTTGAAACATTAAATGAAAATTTAGTACATTCACCAGTTTTGAGAGGACCTAATTGGTCCCTTCCATTCCATATTTCCTCTAATGCTTCAGATACTTCCATTGGCGTAGCTTTAGGACATGAAGAGAACCCACATTCCTATGTTATTTACTTGTTTAGTAAGAACTTACCACCTGCCGAGCTAAAATACAAAGTAACTGAGAAGGAGTTTTTAGCTTTGATTTTTGCTATAAATAAATTCAGACACTATATTACAAGGTACGAAGTATTTGTACATACTAATCATTTCGCTATTAAATATGTAATGAATAAACCATTAACTAGTGGTAGAGTGACTAGGTGGTTATGTTTGTTACAGGAATTCAATGTTACTATTGTTGATATACTAGGAAAACCTAATGTTGTAATTGATTATCTTTCTAGATTAAAGAATCTTGGTGAAGTAATTCATGTTGATGATGATTTCCCTAATGAACATCTTTTTGCTATGTCAACAAACTCCCCATGGTTTTCCGACATAGCCAATTATTTAGTCATAGGAAAGATACCACCTCACTTATCTCCTTGTGAAAAATGGAATATCATCCAAAAAAGTGCTTCATATTCCTGGATCCAAGGGGACCTCTTTTACACTGGACCAAATCTTATCATTCATAGATGTGTAAGAGAGGAAGAAGTGTTTGGCATTATAATATCTTCCAATGATGAACCTTGTGGGGGCTATTTCGATGATAATATAACTTCATATAAGATCTTACAAGCTAACTATTTTTGGCCTTCTTTTTTTAAGGATGCCAAACAATACATGAAGTGATGTGATAGTTGTTAGCCAATGGGCCAGCCTATACAAGCCAATGGAATTCCTTTATGTCCTCAAGTTATGATTAATACCTTTGAAAAATGGGTTGTTGATTTTGTAGGACCAATAAATGCAACATCTTTAAATAAAAAACATATTTGGTTTCTACAGATTTTGTCACAAAATGGGTAGAGGCTAAAGTTGTTTCTTTCGCTACTAAAAAAGTTGTTGAATTTTTGTTTACTGAAATTTTCACTAGATTTGGTGTTCCTAGAGAGATTGTTATTGATAATGGACCACAATTTATTTATAATCTAGTTCAAGGTGTTATAGATCAATGTAAACTTTTATACAGGAAATCTACATCGCACCACCGACAAGCAAATGGCCAGGTGGAATCTACTAACAAAGTGATCAAAGTTATGCTTACCAAAACCGTAAATTTGCACATAAAGGATTGGGCCAGCAGGTTACCTGAAGCCTTATGGACTTATCAAACCACCTAGAGGAATAGTACAGGGCATACACCATATGACTTGGTATACAGGAAACAAGTCCTCTTACTAATCGATTTCCAGATAAAAACTTTCCAAATTGTAGTCCAATTGGGGCTAGACCTCTCAGAAGAAGAACAACAATGTCTATTGCAATTAAATGAGTTAGAGGACTTTAGAAGGGATGTTGTTCAATAGAATTTGTTACTACAACAACAATGCAGGAAGTGGCACAACAAGTGGATCAAGAAGATGCAATTCCAACCAGGTGACTGGGTACTCCTCTATGGCTCTAGATTTAAACTTTTTAAGGAAAATTCCAAACACACTGGATGAGGCCTTATGAAGTGATTAAAGTTTCTGAAAATGGAGTTGTAGAAATCAAAACTATTGATGGGTGAGAATTAGTATTCCTTGTGAACAGGCATAGACTTAAACTATATTTTTAGCCCCTCACAAAGGAAGATTTTATGGAGCAAGTACAACAGCAGTCTAAACTAAGGATGGAAAGTGACCATGCCAACCTTTTGCGAGTCTGATTTTTTGTTTCCTAGTAAAAAAAATAAAAAAATGTTTTTCTTATGGTTGTGAAAATTATTTTACTAACATGATCATAGAAGGATCAGCGTGAAAAATAGCATGCTAGCAGGAGGATCAATCTCTAATAAAATGGGAATGTCACTTGAACTCCATAAATGTTAACTTTCACTGAGAAGAGGAAGGTTTTTGTTAAATTTTTGGTGCAGCATAATGATTAGTAGAACCAAGCCCTTATCCAAGTTCGGGACAGCCTACATGGAAAATCTTGTCCAAGCAACACTCAATTCCCACTGCAGTTATTTTTGTTCGACACTATTTGGCAGAATTAGATGTGAAACTATGCCTTTCTTCTTATTCCTCTTTCATAATTTTCCTCTAAAAATTCTTCTTTTTGTCCTATTGAGTTTAACCATCCCTTTCTTCAAAAGGAAACTTTTCCCTATCTAATTTCATTTCTCCCTCTGTTTTCCTTGGAAATATTTCCCTATCCCTTTTCCTTATGTCCCTCTTGGTTGGTATCACTCTTGTATTCCTTGATGATTCCTTCCTATTCTAAAAAAAATCTCCCTATCTCGCTTCTCTCTTCCTTACTGAGTTTGATTGCAGGATTAGATGAGCCATCAAAGAATTTATAAATAAGATCTAGAAGAGCACGATAACACCAGGAGCTGGTGAATAAAAATCCTCTGAAATTCTGCAAATCTTTCAGATCCAGCTTGTATATTATATTTTTGTAAGAGACCTTTCTAAGTAAGATGCAACACTTTTGAGTGTAGGAACGAGTATTTCAATGAAGGAACCATAGTCTTCCTTGGTACAAGAATACGTGTTGTAGTGCACTCCTGAGTGTAGGAACATGTATTTCAGTATAGGAACAAGAATATTCCTTAGTACAAGAATACATATTTTAGTGAAAAAACCACTCGATGCCTTGGTACAGGAATGCATGCCCCTGGTGCAAGAATCCATGCTCAACACCAAGAAGATCATCCAGGAACAAG
The DNA here is from genome assembly GCA_000404065.3 of Pinus taeda. Taxonomy (NCBI): domain Eukaryota; kingdom Viridiplantae; phylum Streptophyta; class Pinopsida; order Pinales; family Pinaceae; genus Pinus; species Pinus taeda. The sequence continues at coordinate 17,410 of APFE031203452.1, read as the reverse complement.
GATTATTTTTAGCACATGAACGTTGTCACGAGCACAAAATGGATGCATCACTTTGAATTATGACATGCAATTAGAAGTTGTATATTTGATTAGACTTTCATTTTATCATTTCTTAAATAGGAATGGCATTTTTAAAGTACAAAGAAATTATTGACATTAAACCTTATCTTAATTTAAGTGCTATGTATACCCCATGCAAACTCATTATGTGATTGGGATATGTGTGAAACCTCCGCATAATTAATGTTAACCCTTGTAAATTATTAATGATTGAGATGATAGCATATAATACCTTGTTTTGTTTTGATTTCAATCCTCCCTATAACTGTCGCCCTTACCAATCATCATTGCTCCACTTACCTCAAAATCATGGTCATATCTACAAACTTTCCAAGACCAAAATTTTCATAACTAAAGGCATGAACATTGAGATCGTTGATATAGGAGCATTTAGTGAATTTGGTAACTGTGAATTCCCCAAGACATATCCTAGATTTATTTTTTTGGATTGACACTCTTCAGAATTGCAGGAAACTAGTGTAGTTTTTGAGTCATTATGGCATATATTCATATAGAGCCGTGGTCCGTGAAAGAGCTGGAGTGAACAATTAGGTATAAGGAGAGTCTATCCTTGTTTCAGAAGTCAGGATTCCTCCCGTTTCTACTTAAATTTGATGGGTATGACTCAATTGTCACACTTGAATTTTCTCACATCTTTGATGGAAACACTGCCAGAGTCAGGTCCCTAGAATGTCAAGTCACTGAATAGGCCATCTCCTGAGCTACGGGGCTAGCAGCTACATGAGAACAATGGTTCAAGAAGGGGGAAATTGAGAATGGAGCTCCATGATGGTTTTTTCTTGATGAGAAACAAAATATAGATTGGAAAATTGGTTTGCAGAGGAAAGGCATGATGGAAAAGTGGTAGCACCTATTATATATTTTGTAGAAATTCCTCACTTGCAAAGGGAGGTATTCACTCACCTTCTTGTACCACATCCACCTACTACTTCACTTAGAATCAGATAAGTTAATAAAATTCCCTATTTTTTGCTCAAGAGTCTAGAGGAAAAGTCAAAAAGTGTCTAGAAGAGTGAAGAACATCAAATAGGGTTTAAAATATGCCACTATGGTCTTATTGCAATTTTAATTAGGAGAACTAGGATAAAAGGGAATGACATGGAAGCATTTTTTTGAAGCATTTCAAAGAGAAGGCATGGTGGATAAATCAGAGATAAATTACAAGGTTATTAAGAATAAGTTTTCCCAAAACAAGAAGTTACCAATCCCGAAGACTGGTAAAGCTTCAAATACTAAGGTCAAGACACCCCAATCGAAGAAGTCGGCATGTAAGGAGGAGCAGAAACCTATAATTGAAATACCTAGCCCTTCGAAGAGATTGACCAAGAACTCTTTGAGAAAATGATGTGCCCCCTCAAAGAAGACCCTACTATATCAAACTCCCCGATAAACATTAATGATTTAGAGGAATGTACCCCCTCTATAGAATCTCATCCAGATAACCCCCTTCCTAATTCACCAGCTGAAAAAAACCTCTATCTCCTAGCAAGAACCACAACGCATTCGGTTTTTAGTATAGAATATGTCAAGGAAGAAGTCAAGAATCCGCTAGCAACTATGATTAAGAAAGTAAAGAAAAGGAAAATGTTTGAAGTACAGGATGCAACTGCAGGAAAGAAGTTGACGACATACTAGACTAGGGGTACTATTCCTTAGAGACTGGAAACAAATTGTAACAACCCTCGATGACATTGGTACTTGTCATAAATTAGTTGTTGAAGGAGTTGGAACACAGGAAAAAGCCAAGGAGGAAAATCCTACTTTTTATATGCATAGTCAAATTGAAGAATTGAAACAATTGAAACAATGAATTTTTGGGCTTGAAATATTAAATCAAACTATGGAGGACGAGAACATGATCATCCAAGGTAGGAATGTTGAGTTGATGAAAGAGGTGTGATAAAGGAAATGTCAAGAAAATATATGGAAGTTTCGAGCATCTAAGTGCTACATTTAGCTTGGGAATGTAATGAAATGACTCATGAAGGCCCGCATTGGAAAGGCAAAGAAAATGAAGAGAGGGATTAACATTAAAATTCAAGACTAAGGGGAGTCTTCCATTTTACTTGTTTGCATAAGGTAAGGTTTTTTGAGGACACACAACGAGATGGGGATGGGAGGATGTTGGTCACGAAAATTGTTCTACTTTTAACCTCAATTTCTCCCTATTATTCCATCCAAGCCCTTTGTTTTACCCATGGAACCTAACCCTTGCACCTATTCCTATACTCCTCCATGAATTTTGACATTGTGGGTTGTATGAAATTAATTATTATTTTAAAAAGGTTAAAATGGTTTATTTTGTCTTTGCAAATTATATATTTTCTTTCCTAACGAGCAACGATAGAGTCAAAGTATTAATTGTTAAAGAAGATGATGGGTGTAGGAACATTCTTGTACTAAACACCATTCATGTACTCATGGGATAGATGGAAGTTTTATCATACTTAACGACCAAAGATTATTCTAGTCATCAATCCACGCAAGTTCCTTGTCAAAGATTGCACTCTAGATTATGCTCGGAGCATTGAGGAAAACACATAATATGGAGGCTGGGGTTTCGACTAGTTTTAGCCTCTACTAATAGCCAAAAACATAAACTTGTGGTCATGTTAATTTCTGTTAATGGACATGAGCCGAGCGATGTATATTTAATAGGGTTTCTAGGTTAGAATAGCGGCGATACTTGGTAGAATTTTTTCTTGCACTGTAATTTTGTATCATAATAATTCTAGGCTGGATATAGTAATCCACGATGTATATTTACAACTGATGAATTAATACAAGGGGCTATGCCAGTTAATTTCTTCCTATCTCAATATTTTATGTGATGATTTATCTAGGTATTTTATTTTCCAACTCTCGTAAGAAGGGAAACAAGTTGCTTGGCTGTGGCCCAACCAACCGAGCTTGTTCTCCCTCTATCTATAATGTGTGTTATGTATGTATATTTTTATGCAGCTTCAGAATAAGAAGTATTTTGTTTTAATAAGCTAACAGATATATTTTGTCTTCATGAATTGCACGATGCTCGGATCTGAGGTTTGATAGTGTAGGTCTGTTCATCTATTTAAGATTATTGTCGTATTTCTTTCCTTTGATGCGTTTCATGAACTCCTTTCTACAAAGGCATGTTTCAAGTGTGTTTTGATCCTGCAAAGTGTTAGTTTTTTTGGCAAGAGTATTTATTCCTGCAAGGCTATCCATTTTCTTTACACAAGTGTGTTTCACTTTTGAGTACAAGTTTGCAATTATTCTTAAGAAGAAAGTTTAACTTAGGCTTGATTAATTAGTTATATTTCCTTGAGTCTTAATGAAACCCTCTTCACCTTGTGAGGATCTTTAATTGTGTCTAGCCGAGTTGAGGACTAAAATCCATTATGGGACCCTTTAAACTAAAACCTCCATTTGAGAAAGGCATAGATCTAGCTTCTATGGTGACAATCATCTAAGAGATAAGGGATGCTCAAATTCTTAGATTAGGCGTTCATGCTTACAAGAAGAAGCCTTCTATTCTAAAAGAGATTTATTTTTATTCCTAAAATAATTTTATTTTTGAATGAATAATAGAGGAGTCTCATGATTTTGTGTGATTTACTCTCTTCTGTAATTTACTGTGAAATGAATTCATAATTAACACCCTTTACATTTCAGGCAAGTGGTTTGGAAGCTTGGTACAAGAATACTAGATCTCTAGTATAGGAATATTTGTTTCGGTACAGGAACACTATACCCTGGTATAGGAACCCAGAATCCTAGTATTAAGTAAGGTTACTCAGTGCAGGAACCAAATATACTTAGCATACTAGAACTTAATTTGAGTACAAGAATATCATTCCAGTACAGGACCTCTGCTCAAGTGTAGGAATGTTGTTGTGGTGGAGGAATGTAGATTCAATCAAGTAAGTAACATTTGTAATATAGACAAATTTTCCTAAAAGTTTGATTTTGTTTTGTCTCATAACTACGCCGCTACCCAGTCTCAGAGGTTTTGTTTCCTTTCTATCATTGAACTGGATTGTTTATGCTAATTTGAATTCCCTTCATTAAGCGTTTCCAAGTATTTCCTTTTGAATGATTCTGGCACTAGAAATCTCCTTTTTTTATTTTCTTTTCATTCTCTTTTATTCTGCAAGTGTAGTTAGGAGAGATAGAAGTGGATTTGGTGAAATTTCATACCATCGATCTTGGAATTTCTTGTGTTACGCATCTAAGCTTATGTAGCCCTGGGTTGACAATTAATTTTTGAATGCGTTTGTTGAATTACAACTCTGGCACCCAACAATGACCACTGTTGCAAAAACAGGGTAATGCATGCGACACTTGGGAAAGGCAATGAAAATTTTGAGAAAACACTTCTACAAGCTAAAACAAGTTAAAACTCAAGGACTTTCTCAACAAAATAAGTGAAACTACACCCTCACAAGCTAAACAAGAAAAAAGTCATAGAATAGGAAAGAAAAGACTATAAAACAGAAATCATGCAAAAATGTGACAATGATACTCTAAAGGTTCCTTGATCTCCTCAATCATGCTAGAGCATGATGATTGACAATACAAATGAGCTCTAAAGGAATATATTACATCAAATTAAGGAAAATTAGAATTCATAACGCAATGCCTGAGATTAAGGATGAATGTCACCTAGTGTAAACTTCTAAAGATAACATTGCGCCACCTTCGAAAAACTAATAATAGATCCCTACTCCCTAGGGATGTTTTCTACTTTTACAGGAAAATATACTATGCATTTCCTAGAGAAATTGCACAATTCTGGAAAGGACTGTGCAACTCTTTGGCTTATGCACTCAGCAACTTCTGAGCAAAATATTTCTACGTAATTTCTCAGTTGAGTGACTCTAGGCTGCATCTCATTCTCTAAGTAGTTTCCTAGCTTAATTTTGGTTTTCAACTGTATATGTGTAATTCTGGAGATAAAGGCTCACTACTGGTTGGGACTACGTAATTGCCAAGAGCAAGGTTGGTTTCCCTCAAGGATTGTGTGATTCATGAAGACAAGCCCTTAACTAGATTGAAACTAAGTCAAGAGATCGACTTGTGGGTTAGATAGTAAAGAAAGTAAGAAAAACACAAGCCAACATGCGAAAGAGAAAGCTCAGTGAAAGCATAAGTACTTGGGGCAGCACATGATGAGATGTTATGCTTGAGGAGGGAGGCTCCAAAATGAAGCATAGGAAAAATTTTGGAGGATGGTTGTAGTTTCTACAACATTGGTGACACACGGGTAGAACTCCAACTCTCTGTATGGACTTTGTCTCATGTAAAACAAGTCAAACTCTTATGGAAGTTTTGTTCAATTCTTTGATCGTCGTGGTTTCTTCACTAAATCGAGGTAAATATATAGTCCCTACCATTCTCTTTATCATAAACACACATACAAAGGCAAGTCAACTGAGTTTTTTCTATTGGGGATGAGGGGTATATTGATGCACAAGAAATATAGATTGTCAGAGTTTTAGTTTCATCTCTCCTGATGCTCCGCTGCCAGCAGGCCTGGACAGTACCTTGATAGAGTCACTTCAGGAACACAATCATTTATTCACTGCCAACAAGGTCGGACAATACCTTGGTGGAGTTTCTTCCTTCACTTCCCTGTGCATGATGCCTTTCTCTTCTTTCATCTTTATTTTATTTTTTATTTTTTTCATTTTTCAAATAACTATGCATAGACACTTATTTATTTCATGAGACGGAAGAGGGAAACTGACTTATTGGGACTGGAAGAGGTTGTCCCTTCAGAAAAGTATGTTTATATATACCTCTGACATACTTTTTAAGGTCCCCCCCCCCCACATAACTCTACTTGACTGAGTTGAAAAGGGTTAACCAGGTTAACCAAATATAGAAAATTGATTAGAGTAGGCGGTACTAGTTAAAAGTGCAAGCATCATGATTTCACTAATAACACACTATGAAAGGAATGCATTTTCCATCACGGTATCATCAACTAAAATAAACACAATATCTTCCCAAGGAGAGCGAATAGATAGATAACCAAATTTTGTAGTTGTACAAGTCCTCTTGTATTTAACCTTCGTGTCTCAAAAATCCAAACATGGTTTCATGGTGAAACTAATCCCAAGGGTGTGAAAAACAAACAAACAAGTAAAGAAAAGAAGCAAGACAAACTAAAAGATCTTGCACCTTTATAGTCCGCGAGGCCTCATATTTAGTGTACACACTATCAGGCTGAAGGACATCACATTACAAAGTGCTAGCGAATGAGGGGGTCGGGACCGTCTAGTGCTCCTATGGGATCTCCTCCATCGCAATCCCTTAGAATTATGAAAATCTCCTATGCTCTTCCTTTTTCAGGCCATATGCAATTCTAGTCATTTCCAAATCCTCAAGGTATGTCTTTGAATGATTATTGTGAGATATTTCAATGTTTTGGTCATTTACCTCATCTATGTCTTACTCTACAAAAGTACTCCAATTTTCCTAATAACTTGTTCTATAAGTTTTTTTTGATCTCGTAATCATCATATGAATCAATGTCGGTCCTTAGATACTTTAGCTGACCACCTTGATTGTTTATCCTTTCGTATTAATGAGACTCCTCGAAGATGAGGAGGGGGATCTCCAAGAGGAGAAAGATTAGGTGAAACAAGCCTGATTAGGTGTTAAGGAAGGTCATGTCATGAGAGAATTCACTATGCCACGAAGACCTTGGTGTTCATACTGTTAAGTGAATACCCATGAAATTGAATATTGTCCTAAACTTATTGCTCGATGCGAGGAATGAAACTAGGCTCAAGGAGCTAATTCATTTTGTGAAGAACCTTAGGATCCTAGTCTTACAATTCAACCCAATATCAATGTTGTTACAAGGGGAGGGAAGAAGAATGGAGCTGATATTGGGACTCTTGATTAGCCATCCATTATAAGACCTACATCTCCAATTAAGTCTTATGATCTAAATTAGCACAAGGAGTACTATAGGGATGTAGTTGAACTTTTCCAACAGTAGATTTCTTCACAAGGATATCACAATGAACAACATGAGAAAGTAAAGGTACATGCGTAGAAGCATTTTCTAGAACCTTTCCAACCAATAATGGATTGGCTTAAGTTATTTCTACAAATTATGAATGATTGAAAACTCACAGGTCAGTTGCGGAAAAAGTTAAAAACTATTGTTAAGGATGATTTTTCTTCTAAAGAACTAATGTTTGCAAATTTAACTAAGCAACATTCCAGGTAGGTACGATGGAACAAGAAGAGAACCAGAAGGGATTTCTTGGTAGAGGCTTAGATTGAAGGGTTTAAAATTAAGGATTCCATGTTGGATTTGGGGTTAAATGTCAATATTTTGCCGAGGAAAACTTGGAAATCCCTCAGAAAACCCAAGTTATTCTTTCCCTTTATTCAGTTTCAAATGGAAAATAAATATTGTATTCTTCCTGTTGGCAGATTAGAGGATGTTGAAGTTGATATTGTTGGTATTAAAACTTATGTAGATTTTGAAGTTATTGATATAATTGGGGATAAATATTATTATCCAACTTTATTGGCCATTTACTGGGCTTTAGAGAATTATTTAGTCATTGATATCAAGTGAGAAACCATGACTTTTGAAGTAGATGGCATGACGGTCATACAACCTCTTGCTCCTTATCAGGGCTCGAGATTTACTGAACCTATGGATGAGGTTTAGTCATCTAATTTATTGGATCAACTATATCAACTAACTACTAGGAGGCAAAAAGATTATATTAAACCCGTAATATATGGATCTATTATTTAGTGGAGTATTCAAAGTATTGAAGTTGGCTTGAAGGCTATGATGGAATATTGGAAAAAAGGAACTCATGAAATTCATTCTCAACATTGCGTCATTGTTTTATGTGTCTATTGGATTAGTACTGAGCTATACGAGTATCCTATTTTTAATGGTACTAATTATGTTGTAAATTTATTAGGAAATTGGCTCTTTCATAGAAGAAATCCAAAATATTCCTTTAATGAGTGTTGATTTGCAAAGAAACTCCCACAAGTTGGTGGGTGTCCCATCGGGATCAACTTTAATATTGGAGCACCATTAAGGTTGTTCTTTTGTATTAGTTTATTCCTCCAAATGAGATTTGTAGCAGAAACCCCGCTTATGATGGTTGTACTTTCTTGCAAGAGCATGTTGAGCATTGTTGTTCTATATGGTAGGTTCATGGCCTAGAAACTGAAATGTGGACACATCTATTTATCCATTCATTGGGAAATATTCCACAAGCTTGGTATTTGCAGGAGGAGTTAAGATGCCAAACAACAAATTGGGAGGTGTTGTCTACCCAATTCTATAGAGACTTTTCCTTCTCTAATGTTGATGGAAAGATAGCGCAAGACCTTATAGATATCATAGGATTATTTTTTTCAGCTGCGGATGCTTTATTGAAATGAAATAGGTATGGAAACTTTGCACACCGGTATGACTCGGGGTTTCATGAAGCTGTGATTTGTAGCAAATATAGTAAAGACCCAAATTATGACCTCGATGAGTTGAGGCATTTTTCTTCTAAAGATTTTAAAGGGAATGGAAAATAAAATAGGATCCTATACATGATGCTCCACATCTTGCAACCTCTTAAGTTGAATATGATGAATATTGAGATAGAAGATAAACCAAATATTTCTTCTATTAGGGATTATTGGGATGATCAAAGCACTCAGGAAATTTTCGATCTACTCAAAGAATATGAGGATTTATTTCCCTATTCTATTTCATAATTAAAGGGAATTAAAGGAGATTTGGGAGAGATGAAAATAACATTGAAGCCAGATACGAAGCTAGTTGAACATCGACCTTACAGATTGAATTTGCAAGTTAAGGAGAAAGTAACGAAGGAAATTGACAAAATGCTAGTTGTTGGCCTTATATTATTGGTTGATGAAGCTGAATGGATAAGCCCCATTGTCATCTAGGATAAGACAGATTCAAGCAAAATTCGAGTGTGTGTTCGCTATCGTAGTCTCAATAATGAATGTGTGTATGACCCACTTCCAATTGCTTTTAGCAATGAAGTCTTCGATAATGTTGGGGGTAATAAAGCCCATTCTTTATTGATGTTTTCTTGGGGTATCACCATGTTCAAATTGTAGAAGAAGATAATAAGAAGACCACTTTAACTACTGAATGGGGATCCTATGCTTATAATTTTATGCCCTTTGTGTTGAAGAATTCCTGAGTTTTTTTCTAGCGCATTGTTATTGATTCTTTGTGTGAATATTTACTTAAGTTTTGTTGAAGTCTACATGGATGATTGGATTGTTTATAGTTTTCTCAAGCATCATCCTAGATTTATGAGGGTTATGTTTGATAGGTACAGACAACTTCAAATATCTTTAAACCTGAAAAAATGCAATTTTGTTGTGCCTTTTGGAACATTGTTGGGGAATATCATCTGCAAGGAGGGAGTTTGTGTGGATATTTCCAAGGTCACGGTAATAATGAATATGACACCACCCACTTACGTCTGAAATTTTCGTTCCAGTTTGGGACATACTGATTATTATCGAAGGTTTATAAGAAATTATGCTTCAATTATAGCTCCACTTGAGAAGCTTCTCAATAAATTTGAATGCTTCATGCGGTCTAGTGAATGTGATGTTGCATTTGGTACATTGAAGGATAATCTTACCAATGCACCATTCTTGCGTACCATGATTGCAACAAATAATTCCATGTCCATGTTGATGCACCTGGAAAGTCCTTGGGAGCTATAATAACACAACCAGGTGAAGGAAACATGGATCATCTTGTCTATTTTGCAAGTAGAAAACATTTGAATGCGGAGAAGAATTATACTACTAGAGAATGGGAATCTTTATCTATGGTATATTCTCTCCAAAATTTCTAGCATTATTTGCTGAGAGGTCCATTCAATTTTGTGACAGACCACCCAATGCTGAAATATTTAGTTAATAAGCATGTGCTTGAAGGAATAATTTGTCGATGGTTATTTTTATTTCAGGAGTTTACTTTTAAAGTGATTTTCAAGTGGATAAGATCCAATGTGGGGCCGAACCATTTCTCTAGGTTAGAGTTAGGAGGGTCCGGGGGGTCATATGATGATCAGTTGTCAAATGCTCATTTGTTTCGTATTGAAGTTGTCCCTAATTACTTAGAATATTTTTCCCTTTTCTTGGTATAGGTCAATGTCCTCCTGATTATACTATGGTGCAGAAGAAGCATTTGGTGGTTAGATCAATAGGCTATCAACTTATTGTAGGACAACTATATAAAATGGTTTTTGATCAAGTTTTATGCCATTGTATCCTTGATCATGAAGGCGAAGGTGTATTATGGAAATATCACAGTTGGGTTCCAAGAGTTCATCTTGGAGGGAAAGCTACTACTCAGAAAGTTCTGCAAGTTGGCCTTTGGTAGCCGACTCTCTCTAAGGATGTAAAAGAATACGCAAAGACTTGTGATGTCTTTCAATGGGTTGGCCAAACATTGCATTTCGATGAAATACCTTTATATCATTTACCACATATTGTTGTTTTTTAGAAATGGGTAGTTGATTTCATTGGGTCTATTCATCCTCTTGCTCGTCATTTGAGTGCTCAACATATAATTACCATGGTGGATTATTTGATTCGTTGGGTAGAATTTGCTCCAGTTAAAGATTGCACTACTGATATGGATGCTTTGTTTATCCTTTAAAATATTATTACCATGTTTGGTTGTCCATGAAGTCTTAAAAGTGATCCAGATTCCCATTTCATAAATGAAACTGTCCAGGCTCTACTACAGAATTTCATGGTGAAACACCATAAGGGAACTCCTTATCATCCGAAAGCCAATGGGACTATCCAAGATTTTTATAAAATTTTAGAGAAAGGACTTATGGGCGAGTTCCTGCTACTTTGTGGGCCTACTGAACTATAGTCAAGTGGTTTCAAAGGTACATTCCTTTTGAACTGGTTTATGGGAATGAATTTGTTATTCCTGTTGAGTTTATTATTCCTAATATTTTTGTTTCTCATGAAAATGAAATTTCTTAAGATGAGTCCATTCTTGAACAAGTGCATGAATTATCATAGCTAGATGAGTCCTGATTTCTCGCTTATTTTCATCAATTTGTTGTGAACAAGTGCCAAAAGGCTTCACACAATAAAAAAAATCAAAAAGAAATCATTTTCTGTGGGTGGCTAAGTATTACTCTATGACAACAAGTATCACAAGAATCATGATAAGCTCCAAATGCATTGGCTTGGTCCTTTTTTGTTTTGTAGAAATCAAATATTTTGTGGTTGTTTTGCTTGCTCAATTAGATGGTACACTTTTCTCTAGATGCTTGAATGATACTCGCCTGAAGCCCTATTTTTTGTTTCAACTTCTAAATAATGTGTCCTCCCTTCATGAGAGTAGTATGTAGGAGTTAAGATGGCTTCCTCAATAAGTATTTCAACAAGTTAGTAGTTTGTGTTTCAGTCTTTTCTGCAAGTCTGTTGTCTTTTCGGTTGCAACCCATTGTAGTCGGGAAGTTTTGTCGTATATTATCTTGAAAGTGTCATTAATGCTTGTCTTATATATCATTGTTTCCAGTCACGTCTGATTTAATTACCAAATTTGTCTCCCAATGCCCGATAATATTTCCTTCTACAGTTAGATGTTATGTTATGTCATGACATTCCTTAGTATGTGTCCAAATCATCTATCATTAATTCAAGTTTAATTCATATTTCTCATGCTTAATGTCTAAGTCCTCCACCCCCTCAGATTTTCTATATATTCCCACTCTTTCGTCTTCATTTTCATCTTTACTTTTCTCGCATTCTTAGTTTCCGCTCTCGCTACGTCACCACTTATCTTTTTTACCCCCTATTTCTTTTATGTATACCGAACATTCTTTAACCATGTTTCACCAAGTTAGAATTGTTGTCAAATTATACCTTATTTACTCTCGTATTCGCTGCCAGGACAACCTCTTGGGGAAGTATGACAAAGCCCATCTTGTTGATAATGACCTTTGTGATCCCACCTTGTTACTTGTGCTTTGGACCAATGTTTTTATGGAGCCTAATACCCATTCCAATGCCCACTCTACCATGAAAGTTAGACCACTCTTCTTTCGTTTGAAGCATTCCACTCTCATTGTTATTAACGACTTACCTATTTTTGGCAGCATTGGTGAGGTAATTTGCCGCACGAAGTTACTAATCATTTGACTTCATTGGGGTTCTCTTTGGTTGGATTTAGAATACCCCATTCATGCGGTACATATCTTTAGAATCATAGGACTGCCCACTTATGATGCCGACATTGGTTGGGATTTTCAGAAAACTGCTAAATGTGGAAAGAAGATAGATGAAAATAATTTGTATAAGAATTATGGAACCACTAGAAAATGTCATGGAATTGTTCTTGATATGGTCAATAATATGTCAGTTCACGCTGCTGCTACAATTATCGCCACCAAACTCATGTGTCATTATACCAGAGGATAATGTTTGTTTGATGCCATCTTAGTTGTAGAAACTTGCATCTGAGGTGATCATCCAAATTGGTCTAGTTATCTCCTTGATGAGTTATTTGAAACCATTATTAATGTTTATGCTCGACCCACATATTTTATTTTTGGATTTCTGCTTCTTTCCCTTGTTATGTCTAAATGGTGTGCTCCAAAAGGCTACAACCTTGCCATAATTGTGGAAGATGAACCTCTTTCATATGCTTATGCACCTTGACACAGCTTTGAAGATATTATCAAAAAAGAGTTTAATGATCTTGCATTTGGCCACGCTTTAAAAAAAATGGATGACATGACTAGAACCATTTCGCAGATGTCACTCCCTCTAATCATCCAGTACTCTCCTTAGGCCTGGTTCGATATATCTCATATTTCTTGTTATCATCCAATGGTTTTGAAGTAGTGAATGAGGAGTTTCCAACTCTTTTGCAACCACCAATTTCCCCAGTTTCAACTCCGAAAGAAAGATTCCTAGGAAGAAAGGTTAGTATTCTTTCTCAATGCCCCTTCTCTTCTTATTTTAGAAAGAGGAAAACATACATCCTGTATAAATGGCCCTACCTATTTATTTTCTAGGGTTTAAACAATTCAAACTTAAATGAACTTAGTCTAAATTCAAAATTGAACAGAGAGATGCCACCACCTACCCAATGATGGGATCCATAGCATTGATAGAATCATAGCATTACCATAAGGTCTTCTTCATTCCCCTACTATTGGTCCTTCACATAGTTATACATATCCCTATCCCCTTGTTTATTGAAATCCACAATATGCATACTTGAGTAATCCATAAATCCCCAAAGAGTCAGATGCTTGAGAGCTAAATCATGATGCTTATGATTGTCTGAGTCTTTAGAGAGTCAGATGCTCCAGATTGATTGAGCTTACGACCCCGAAGTTACTGATTCCAGAACCTCTAGGTGAGAAAAACCTATATTCCATAGAGAGCCTATATAGAGGTAATTTATTTCAGTAAATTCTTGGATTTGAAGTGAAGGTTGAGGAACTTGAACCATAATTACGAATTTAAATAACATTTTTTTTTAATTCAAATCTCCATCTACTTTGTCTTGGATTTATGGTATTGGACTCACTTAATGATCTATACCATGTTTTTTAAGATTTAACTTGAAACAAGTGACCTATTTTTTGTTTTTTCCCCAAAATCTGTGTCCATCTATATTTGATTCATTATATGTCTATGATATAATATTATTTTGCCTTAGTGGGCTTTCCATGAATCTTTATACCTACTAAGTTTTCTATTTTTGTATTATGAATGAAAAGAAAAATCTAATATAGGTTTATACTACTATAATAATAAAAAACACTTAAGCTTATTATGGGAATTGTTGTACACATGTACCATTAGACTGTGGGATTCTTTTTTTACTTGGGCCAAGGCTCAATTGACTATAAACGCGTTGTGTAATTTGTTTATTTCATCTACTATGGAGAAGATGTTAGACCCAATCATCACTTTCACATATCTAAAAGATGAAAATTAGTTTCAGTGATGCGCTGGTGTATTTATTTAATTTGACCTAGTATGGTGAATCATCATGACTCATAGTTCAAGAATCTTATTGAGCAATATATTATGTGGGGGGTAGACTACACAGAAAGTTGGTAAGCTACATTACCCTACATATACCAAAAACAAAATCCTAGAAAGCACATTGTAAAAGGAATACAAAAGCATCAACTAAAACCTATATTAAAGGCTAATATTGATAAGTATGTTAAAAACCAATATTAAAAAGTAATAATTATGTGAATTTATGTTTTACGAAATAGATTAAGTAAAATTATGCCAAAAGACATGTTTATCTTGGAATAGGGTTTCTATAATTCTAATTTAATTAGTGCTCATTACAATGTAGATGGTGCGGATTTAACCTCCACATTATTCTTTTTGTTCTTTTAATTAAATTGTTTAACTTAAAAAAATATCATATCAACAAGTGTCATATGCACTCACTTATGATTTTTTGGACATATGGTATTAATAAGGTATGGTTTTGTAACGAAATTATATTTACATGTTAATGAATTTCCATGGTAAAGTGGGAGTAAATTTCAATCATTAGGATCCTTATTCTATATTTTAGAAAGGAAGGAAAAAATAAATGTAACTATGTTGTGAGAAATATGTGTGTATGTTTTTTCAATAAAAAATTATTATCAATTAATGTATTTTTTTCCAAATATTTTCGTTCTAAATTATATAAACTATTATTTTTTCCATATTGCTAAGTACAAAATATATTTAAATGTAGAAGTTTTAATTAAAATAAAATACTTACTTGAAAAATTTAACTTTTCAAAAAATGACCATAAGCCAAAAAAAGAAGAAAAAACACATTAACATTATTTATCCTCTAAAAATGTGAAGAATACTATACTAGTGTAAAAAATCTAAGTTAAAAACCAATATTGATAAGTACCTTAAAAATGATGTTAATGAGAATATTTGAGTCAATTTATGTTTTAAAAAATAGATTAATTATAATTATCTCAATGGATATGTTTATTTTGGAATGGCGTTTTTAGAATTCTAATTTAATTAAGAGTAATTATGAAGTAGATAACATTTTGAAATATTCATATTAGCCTACAGAAATGAAAGATTGAGATTTTTCTATGTTCTTTTAATTAAATTAATTAACTAAAAAACATCATATCAACAAATGCCATATAAAGTGAGTTATGATTTTTGGGCATATAGTATTAAAAATCCATGATGTTGTAACAAAATCTATATACATATTGAGAATTCCCATGGTAAAATTAAAATGAATCTTCATAATTAAGAAAATTTTTTCATATTTTGTAAATAATATAAATATTAATGATTCAGTTATTTATATATATGAATAATAATATTGATTTAAAATACAATTATAAATTTAAATAATTTTATTTTCTTTAATTATGTTTTAAAATGTATAACAATCAAACATTATATAGGTTATAAACATTTACTAATTATTCAATTTATATAACTAATTTAATATAAAAACTATAAACTATTCAATCAAGTGCACCATAAAAATCGAAAACTATATTTAATTTACATAATTATATTCATATCGAGGATGGTGTTCATGCTCAAGGGCTTTTGACATCTCATAGGTTGTAATACCAAAGGATAACAAGTATTTATAATCATAATGTGCTAGGAATTCCAAGACATTTTTGTTATATTTGCTAGGACGTTTTTGTGACGAGCAAAAGAGATAGCATCTATTTGGCCTAGGGTAAGGAAGTGATGGGATAGGGTTTGTAAATAAGGTAGGTAAATTATTTTTTTCCTCATTATGAGTTAAAATTTAAAGATATTAATTATAGTATTTAGTGATAGTTTATTTAATGATGGTTGTTTTTAATTTTTGTTTAACAATTAATTATGTTAAATTTTTTGATAGCTTACTAATTATAATATTTAATTATAGTTTATTTAATAATGATTTTGAGAAGAGTTTTATGAGGAAATCAAATTATAATTCGTTTGTTTTTAGCGAAAAAAGTAATGATTGTTTACTTTTTTGTTTGATAATCAATAATTTGTAAGTTTTAGACTACCCACTAATTATGGTATATAATGATACTTATATGTAAATGTTTTTGAAAAATAAATTACTTAACTGAAAGGAATTTGAGATAAATGAGACCCAGATGTTGTTAAGATTTTTTAGTAAAATAACTGAAAATTCCTAAGTAATTTTGATACAAACTTTGCCCATACACCTTAATGTTTAGTGTTTTTCAAGAATTTGAAGATTCCTTAGATCATAACAAGTAAGTATCACATGGAATTTGGTGACTACCGAGTGGTTAGGCCTCTTAGCTTTAGTTCTAAATATGTTATATAAGAATGAATTAATAACTTTAAATTTTTTTAGTTTTTAGGTGATATTAATAGATTAGTTTAAATATTTTATTTTTGCATTTTGTAAGATAATTATTACTCAAATCTAATTGTGGAATGTAATATTTTAATTTTCAAATTATAAATTTTAATATCTATATAAGTTCAATTTTCTAAAAGGAATTAAAATTTAATTTTTCCCTTCTTAATCAATTAGTTTTATAATCAAAATATACATAATAAAAAAAAATAAAATATAACAAAAACTATTTTAAGAAAAAATATTTTCATCAAACACTTTTAATCAAGTCACCTAATTTGAATTATGATGAGTGAATTTTAAATGAAATTATTTTTAGTGAAATTTTCTGAAATTTCTAATACACCCTAAAAATATGTAATTAATTTTGAAAATCACTTTTTAAATTAATTCATACATAACTTTTATAAAAAATTATGTATACGAAATTTAATGTATAAAGAAATTAAAAACATGTTTAGCGTCTGAATGCGAGCCTGTTTGGGCATCACTGATGGTATGAGGGTGAATTGTCATAAGAAAGTGAGTGAATTCAAAACCTAAAGTGGCACTTATTAATCTAACTGACCCAGAATTTCAATCTTTGAAATCTTGTAACCTGCAACCGCAAATTGTAGGATAATAGTCAAATAAATCTACTAAACTAACTCTGCTTTAAAATGCAATTTGCAGGCAAAAGATATTTGATATAAATTTTCATACCTTTTAATTATAAATCATGTTTTATTTAATTTTTATAAAAATAAGTATTATTTATCCATAAATATAAAATTAAATAAATTTTATCACAAGTGACTGCATGAAGTTTGTCGACAAGATAATTCTGTTTGAAAAGAAAGTACATGAATTTCCTCAAATTAAGGTTCTTATTGGGCCAACTTAAATTTATTTTACTGATTTCAGGGTCATGAGAATACAGTGGTA
>APFE031203441.1:31803-48760 GCA_000404065.3 Pinus taeda | reverse complement strand
ATTTATTTATATATTTACCTAATTTAAATTATTTCCATAAAAGAAAACAATAAATAATAATAATTTTAATAACCATTAGAATTATTTTATATTAACAACCTAATGTTATTATTTTAATTTAAATAAATAAATAATTTACTTTTGATACTATTCACTTATTTATTTAGTTTTACCTAATTTTACTTATTTCCATAAATAGAATAATATATTAACAATCTTAATATTAAAAATAATAATACATTAAAATAATAATAATATTAAATTAATAAATATAAATTTGCCCTGGGTCCTATAGCCAAAATTAGCCATTATTCAAATTTAGCCGCTAGAGTCTCTGCTCAGACTATTTAACATGCTAAGCTGGATCTGTTTCTTCAACTTGCCCTAACGATGAACCACACTAGTTGGTTCGAAACGCGTCGACAAAGGTCTTTCTATATGTGATTTACGCCGAAACTCTTCTTATAACTATGATGGATCACAGAAGCCTCAATTTTACAATCCTATTCACTCTTTGTTATCAACCTATCCCGTCCAAGAGAGAAAAAAAAGTCGTTTTCCTGCGCTGCACTTTGGTGTTGTGCTCGGGAACACTGCACTGCGCATAGGACAGAGTGCCCCGAAATCCTTCAAAACTCTCCGAAACTTCATTTTTTCACTTGTAAGCTTGATTTTACTGACTTCTAAGCTAAGGAACAAGTAATTTCTCCATCATCATCCCTCTTTTGCTTTTACAATTTCATCTCATGTCAATGATTCTTCAAGTTAGTGTTTGTAGTGAAATTTGCATGGGAAATGATAGGGTGAAAATGGGCATCGTTATTTTTTATTTCTAAAGCATGTAAAATTATATCCTACACTTGCATACATGTTTAATGAGACATTTTTACCATTTTACCCACCTCAAAACAAAGTTTTAACACTCAAAAATCAAAACCCTGGCTCATTTCTAGAGGTTTTTGGGCAAGTTTCATCATAAACATTGTTGTTTCCACCAGCAAGAAAATCATCCTTCCAATGCTTCTCTACTCATTTTCATCAGCTCCCAAAGTCCTTTAACCTTTCTCAAGACCCCTCCATCATTTTGTCAAAATATCAACTTCATATCACTTCATTTTCAATCACACATCACATTTTATTTTTCGCTGCCTGCTGCTAGGGCTTTATGTCATCATGGAGGCAGAATCTTCGCGAGAAAGAAAAATGCAACATAAAGGAGGGAAGATCCCCAGATATGAACCATCAAACTACAATACAATCAACTTCTATCCTTTCATCAAACAATTCCTTAAGGATGTCCATTGCCTGGAATTTTGCAAAAGGGTGAGCGAGGTGGGATTTCATGAGCAATTAATAGATTGGGTGGCAACTCCACTGAAAGGAGAAACTACTATCATTGCTAGTGTTGAATTAAGTTTTTCAGTGGCCTCCATCTTAATTGCAACAGGGTTACAGGACAATGGTGAATATTGGTTCAAAGGAATAAGCCTAGATCTTGAATACTACAAGCCTTTCTTGAAGACACCATATAGATAAACACATACTTACCTCATGCCTTTCAAATATTTATTGGAGAAATATGCCTCTTTGATGAAAACTGTCATGAGATTCTTCACTTGTGAAGGTAGATTCTCCAGGTTGTATGCCTATCATATTTGCCTCCTGATGCATTTCACCTCTCAAAAGCCACTCAACATGTGTAATCATCTATTCAGGAGCATTTCCAAAATGTCTAAAAAAATACGATTAAAGGACAAAGAGCACTCCCCAAGCTTGTTCCATCACAGTCTCATCAAAACCATTTTCCTTCACCAGGATACAAAGAAAGGTATGGCTTGGGAAGCCTTTTTGGAAGAAGCCTTGAAATGGCATGAGAAAAATGCAGCATCTCAGTCTCCTAGTGCTCCAAAACAACAAACAGAGGTGGGGTCATCTAGCAAAATAATGGAGAAGACTCATCAACCCAAACTTGAGGTGACTAAAGTGTATAATAAAGGGAAGAGGCTTGTGTTTTCTTCTCACAGAGAGAAAGGAGCCAAGCCTTGTTCATCAACAAAGTAGGAACCAAAATCAAAAGAGAAAGACACAATTGAGCATGAGTTTGAGCTAGTTGATCTAGAGACTGAGGATCAGACCTCAAGCATGCGACAGACAATCAAGGATAAGGACTACCAAATCAAGGAGCTAGCAATCAATTTGGAAAGGGAAAAATATGTTATATCATTCCTTGAACAGGAAAACAGTCAAATCAAGGCAAAGGAGTTGATCCTAGAAAAAGAAAAGCCAAGTTATTGCAACAAGTTGGCAAAGGTAAGGAGATCATGGAATCAAGCGAGCCTAAAGCATCAAAGGGGAGAGGAAAAGGGAAAAGACCAAGAACAAGAGTCCTCAAGAAAGCTTTGCAAGACGAGAAAGAATAAATTATGTTGAATGAGGACCTTGACCTAGAAGATAAGATTGCGCTAGAGGTTCATCAAGATAAGGAATATTGGCTAAATAGGGTTAATGAACACTTGTAGAAGCTCCTTGAGAAGGAAAATAGGGATAATCAATTGCTCAGACACATGGTGCACCACTATCAAGCTCAAAACATGATCACCAATGTCAAAGTGAAGCAACTTGAAAATAAGCTCAAGAAGGCCAAAAATGTCCAAAGGGTTGAGGGAAACTTGGAAATACTTGTTGAAGCATTAATGAAGCTATAAAAAAAATGTTTTTACACCTTCCCTCTATTTTTGAGCAAATTTTGATCATTTTGAGTTTTTTTGAGAAATTTTGGTCTAAGTTCAGAAATTTAGCCGCTCTAGAAGCGTAGCACCTTGGTGCTGCACTCTTTCCTCAGGCCCCCATTTGAGGTAAGGTCTACATTTTTGGAATGCTCTTACCATCTTCCAAAAACCCGTTTTCTCATATTTTGTAAAGGTGCCTCAGTTTTGGAGAAAAAGCCAAAAAATGTGGCAAAAGGCTAGCATTCTGGACCCTTTTTTGACAGGCGTTGTGCTTCTGGAGCGACCTTGGGAGAATGGATGTTTGAAGGCATTCCCATGGTCCAAATTAAGAAAATCAAACTGTTCTGGAAACTAGACTTAACGAGATAGTTTCCCATTCTCTCAGTTTTGCATTTTGACCCCTGGAAGGCACCTAAAAATCAGCTCAAATTCGATGTTGTGCTTCTGCGCTTTTCTATGTTTCAAATTGTAAATTACACCATGCAAATTTCTAGTTTCTAGTTTGACTTAGTAAAAGTCAAGATTCTCTATGTAATGGAACTAGTTTCGAGGCTAGGTGATGTAGGCATGAATAAATGTACATCATAGGGTTTTTTTTATGTTTATTGGGCCTCATAAAGAAGAAAACTCCTAAACAAACTCTCCATGAAGTGTTTGAGTTTCACCTTCTCACTCTCACATATTGGTTGAGAGAATCTTGGAGTCATTTCCTCCACCAAGGAATTCGACTCTTGAAGGTTGGCAAGTTTTTTAGGAGAGTCTATATTTATCATTTCTCCTCAGGGGAAGAAGGTTGAACTTTTTGTGATGGAGGCTTGCATGTAATCATCTTTTTAGCTAATACAGAGACAGGTTGCAGCTATATTCAAGGAACTCTAGCCTAGTGAGTTCATGGTGCTTGTACTTCATTCTAGTTGTTTTCTCATGGTCTAAAAATATTTATCTACATTATAGCTCTTCTTTCTATGAATGCCTTACAATAAAATACATAGAATTCTTGTTTTTCAAGCTCTGTTATCTGGTTTTCATAGTTATATGTATGTCTTCCTAAGCTAATGAAATCATGTTTATTTATGCTCATTAGTTTCTTCCACACTATATCCTCTATACTACATTGACAATACTCAAAATTCACCATGGCTTTTGATATCTATCTCCTCCTCATATTTTCTCCTGCATTCCTACAACCTTGACCTATTTGTGGCTCCAAACCCTAAGTTCATCAAACCCTAAAAACCAATTTTTCACAAACAAACAAACAAATACACATATCTAGCCTAAAATTCATTTGCTTTAAAGTCATATCACTAATAAAAGACTTAGAGAGATCCTTCTCATGCTCAATAGGGCTAGCTACTGAGCTGAAGTGGTTTGAGGTTACCCTTGTCGATTTCCTTTTCAGCCTAGGAGATTGTAAGGACTAACATTTTTGGCGTTGTTGTTGGGGAATGACTGTTAAATCATTCCTGGGAAATATCTAAAGAGCTTTCAAAGAACAAGTTATGTACTTCTTAGTTTCTAGTATTCAAAGATAAGTTGAATTAATAAATCTCATCAGTTTAGGGTGTATACATTCTAGCTTCCAAAAGGCATACCAAGTCAAACCCTCACCCAAATCCACCCTTTATTGTTGAAGATCTAGAAAGACTGCTCAGAAAACTTAGATTACCCATCACTAAAAGTGCAGTTCGTAAAATTAAAAGAACAACTTCTCTGCCTAAAAATATGTTCGCCTTTGAGCAAATTCCTTTTGAAGAGCAGATAGAATTATCACTTACAAGGTCCAAGTTTGACTCTTGTATCTCTGAGATAACATTAGAACCCTTAAAAGTAGAAAATCACTCTATCTCTTCAGAATATTTGTCTGCTAAAATTGATCATGAACTGTGGTTGAATTTTGATAAGCTTCAAAGCCTCGCTGACCAACTCCAGATCACTACTGAAAAATCTTTTGTTCAATATCAACTCGAATACCTGGACACAACTTCATCTTCTATTTCACCTCCAAGTACATCTGCTACATCTCCCAAAGTTTCAGTTTCATCATCTTTCATACCTCCCCCATTCGTTCCATCTTTGCCTCCACAACCAATTGTAGTAGTTCCATCATCCTCATCAGCATCGTCACCCTTTCTTACACAATCCATTATAACACCTTCACTATCTCCAGCAGTCATGGCAAGATTTTCACCTCTTTTACTGCAAGATTTGCACCTCTTTTACTGCCTTCTCAACTTGCTGATTTGCCTTAGAATTATGGTCAAAGACTCCCTTTGTTTGATGGAAATGCAGAAATTACAGCTCGGCAGCATGTTGACAAGTTAATAGATTTCATTGATTTAGAAGAAATTGATGAGGAGAATGCCAAGATGAGGATTATAGCTTAGAGTTTCTCAGGAGATGTTACGAAATGGTTTCGAAGTATGGATTCTAATTCTATTAAAAGTTCTCAAAGATTGATTGAATTATTCTTAGCTCATTGGCAAGAGAAGAAAAATCCATTACAGATATTGGCTGAGTATAATTCAATGGAAAGGAACCCAAATGAAATAGTTCAAGAATTTACAGCAAGATTCAATACAGTGTACAATTCCATACCCGATGATATGAATCCTCCTCCTGGTTTGGCTCTTCTTCATTATCTTGATACTTTTGATCTGGACATGGCCTACGAGCTCATAGAAAGAGACCCCACTACTCTTGAAGAGATGCAGTGGAATGCAGTTAGTGTCAAAGCTAATTTTCTCATTAAGAAGTCAAAATCAAAGTCAGAAAGGGTGGAGAAGAAAGTTGTCTTCAAAGAAGAGCCTGCATCATCTTCTGATGCAAAGCTTCACAATCTAATAAAAACTATGGAAAGGATGATGGAAAAAATATCCATAACTGATCGACAAGCTAAACCTTCAGTGAGGAATCCTAAATTTTGCAGACATCAACAACAAAAGTTTAGAAATTGACAGAAAGAGCAGCAAAATGAAGATCCTCAAGGTCAAGTAATAGGTCCATTCCAACAAAATTACACTAAAGGTCAGGAAGAAGATGAAGAAGAAATTGTAGAAGAAAATCAGTTCTTTCAAGAAGATGAACTTCCTACTTTCCTAACAGACGATGATTAGTTTTCTGAAGACTCTCTCATACCAAGTGATCATCAATTTGTGTTTTCAAGCAAAGGTATGTGGGCTGTTCAGAATGAAGAGTACCAAAGAGGATATCAAAATGTTCTCAGTCATCTCCAAAATCAGTGCAATTTGAGGAATAGAAATGTACCTGTCACTCTAACTCAGAAAAGACAAAATCTACAAAAGGATGCACCAAGTAAACAAACCACTTCTGCAGACTAGAATAAAAACAAAGACATTGTCATATTGAATTGGGATAGAACAAATGAAGCCTCCTACCAGCAATATGAGGAAAGACAAAGAATTGCAAACTGAAAGTCACAGGAAGGAACCTCAAGCTAAAGGCCAAATAGAAAGGAAGGACATCACTGCAAAAGAGGTAGAAAAGCAATCTAATCTTTTTAGTTTGGAGAATGAAATTTATAAATTGAAAATCGCCATTCCCCTCACCGAATTGGTAAGGAATGACAAATATAAATTTTAGATTGCAAAGATGCTTAAGGTTGACCAGATGTCTGATATAGTTAATGTGGTTGATGATGAGCTAGGAATCCTTTTTGGTCCACCCTTAGAAGGAGCTCCTGAAGATAGTGAAATCCCTCCTTTTTATCCGAGTCTTAAACTTCATGATTTTATCCTTCATTATGCTATGCTAGATTCTGGTGCCTCCCATAATCTGATGCCTAAATCCATCATGGATAAACTAGGACTGAGCATCACCCGACCTTACCATGATCTTTATTCCTTTGATTTTGGAAGAGTGAAATGCCTCAGCCTTATTAAAGACTTGGTAGTGTCCTTGGATCAAATCCTGGCCAAAAATGTACTCATGGATGTCGTAGTTGCCGATATTCCTCCTAGGTTTGGCATGTTGCTTTCAAGGTCTCGGGGAGAAAAATTAAAGGGAACTCTGCAGCATGACTTTCATACGCCACTCTCCCTATTTTTGGATAGCCCCGGAAACTTTATAGGGAAAAGAAGATGAAATTTATGATCAACAGTAAGGAGAAGCCAGTTAATCATCCTATACATGTTGTTCATACTGATCTTGATTCTTTCATTCTGTTTAGTGATATAAATTCTATTGATAATGAAAGTTAGCTAGTGGAAATTTTAGAAGTTCCCAAGGTAATGAGCAACATACATGAAGCTATTACAATAGAAGGTAAAGAGGTTGGTGAAGAATGTAGGCAGCTTGCAAATCCTATTGAGGAAATTCAAAGAATAGTGTAGAAAACAAAATTTTTTGAGATAGTCTTTCAAAATCCTAAAAATAAAAAAGTTCGGTCTTCAGAAATCCTTTTTCGGATGAAGAAAATGGTCTTTGGATCGTGGAATTCGATGGTGCATCGAGAAGAGAAGGAGCAGAAATTAGTGTCTGGATACATGGTCCATTACATCAGTCAAATAAAATCCCTCGAAATGTGAGAATGAGCTCTTACAAGTTGGCTTTTTAATGTTCAAACAATGAGGTGGAGTATGAGGCATTGATTGTTGGCCTCAAAATTCTGAAAAATTTGGGAGCAAAGAAGATTTCTATTTATGGCGACTCTAAATTAGTGATCAAGTAGGTCAAAGGGGAATACGAGGCCAAGCACCCAAGAATGAGAGCTTATCACAATGTTGTACTTGATATTCTCAAGACTTTTTCAGAATATATTTTATCTCTTATTCCTAGGACTCAGAATGCCATAGCTGACTCACTTGCCACTGCAACAAGTATGGTGAAGATCCCTATTCATCCTAATCATAAGTACTCCATCCATGTCAAACATCGCCCAACTGTCCTAGATAACATGACATTTTGGCAAGTGTTTGGTGATGATAAGTGTTGGCTTATATGGGCCTGATCCAGGTTCGAAAGAGTTATTTAGTCAACAAATCCCATAGCTACTGGCCCTTTCGGCAACAGCTCGCGGAGCATGGACTGAGATCTCACCCAAGGTAGTAGGGGAGGGTGTTGGAACCAGGTTTCCACACCCTTGGGATGTCTTGATGTGGTGTGGAAGGATCGCACACCATTGTGTGGCTTTGTGCCACACGAAATCACGTAGATCTAGATCCAGGAAAATCCTTACTACTTATTAATGTGTTGTTTATAGATTAGATCTACTTTTAATGGTCTTTAAGAAAACATTTAATAGAGATAACCAGTTCATGCACCCAGAAAAGATACAGATTCACATAGACTCATAACATAAGCATACGCGCATAGATCAAACAGTTATATCAACCATAAATTAGCCAGATCCGCAATAATTCAGACTTAACACAGAATTTCAGAATCAACTTATCTTTATTCACTTCCTTCACCAATACATCTAGATCCACCCTGCGCACTCAGCTGCAGGGGTCTGCACACACAGCTGCGGACTCTACTAGGCCTCTACGAACACAGCTGCAGAGCCTCTATCTATCTACCAACACCCTTGACTCAGACTTATAGATGCTTCATGACTTCGTTCTTCAAAACCCCATTACCTTCCAGATCCAAAATTACATACCAAAAAAACTAACTTCTATCCATAGAGCCTCTCTCTATTTATACATTCCCATGGTCCACGGACCATGGGCAAGTTGACTTACTTCCTATTATTTTACATTATTTTTGGGCAGACAATCCTTTGACTAGACTCATTTACAATTCGCGCTCGAAGCACTTCGCAAAGTCCTTACCATACCTTTCCAAAAATTGTGGGCTTTGAGCCCCAACACTGTTACACGGGCCCTCTGCTACCCAACAGTCCCCCAACATAATCATCTTGACTCGTCCCGAGTCACTCGGCTGGTGCGGTAATCTTCACGCAGAGGTCGTTCAACAATTTCTACGCGTCGCTTGTGCTTGCAACGCACTCGGCCGCTATCTTTTGTACCTGTTCTACGCAAGCCGCTGATGCATATGTATCACTTGGAGTTACCTATCCACGATCACATACTGCTTGCATGTGTGTTATCTTTCCTTCTATCGCTATGGATACCGCAAATGCTTCATCAATCCAAGGCTGGATGTGTTCCTCAAGCACTGCCTCCTTTTGCCGTGTGACGTCAACTTGTGTCTTGAGAGCCTGGGCCTCCTTCATTTTAGCCAACCGTTGTGTGATAGAGACCGTCTGCACGGTCCCTTGGACTGTGTCATAAGGCTGCTGCAACTCCCGCGCCTCGGTTTCTACCTGTTGTATGGTTGGGTCTTCGTGGAGGGCGGTGAGCGTAAGGAGGGACTGATCTAACAGTCCCAAGAAATCTTGTACAACGCACATTATCATTTCCAATCCTACTGGAATTTCACCCCGACGCTGCTCCTAGATTTCTGGTGGTGTGGTCGGTTATGCCTTCAGTCTTAGTTTTGCAATTTGTAGATTTAATTCCAATTGAACATTCATGGCCTCCTCCTGGGTCGTACAGAATCCTGTGGCCATGCAATGAATCTTGTCAATGGTTGGAAGTTCGGCTGGGATAGCTAACTTCAGGACCTTATTGCAAGCAGCCATCATGGCCTGTTCCACTTCCTGGGTGTGTGAGATCAAATCATCTCACTGGAGATTGACCTGCTCCAGATTTTCCTGATGCTCCATCACTGTTTGGAGGGCGTGGCCTTCCCATGCACGAAGCTCAGTGGTTACCCCATCCTGTAGTTGGTATAAGGTTTCTCTAGGAAGAGTGGCCAGATTCAATCCCCAACTTCGCACATCCTCCTCTACTTCAGCCATGACAGCACCTGCTGGTAACACTAAGGTGTTCATTGTATTGGTACGCACCATCAGGTCGACTGCGGCTGTGCCCTCGGTTAATTGTAGGCTTTCCCCACCCAAGGGTCGCACCTGTAGTGCCTGCAACCGCAATTGGATCTCCCCCAACACAGTTGTCTGCTCAGTGATCAATTCTGTCAATGCATCGATAGGGACATTACTCGGCAGTTTGCTGCTATCAAGAAACTCTTTCTCCAGAGCTTTGGTTGTCTTTGAATTTTTGCGTGTGTGCGGTGATTTCGTGCTGCGTCATCACTTAACGGGGTTTGATTCGGTAAGATGGTCTGTGCGTTCTTGTATCTCCTTCTCCTATTGCATATCATGGTCCGATGCCATTTCCTAATCTTTCGTGGTTCCTTTAGTTAGCACTTCCTTGGGTGCTTCCGTCTGCAAAGTTTCTTGTTGTCCTTAACGGGCCTTTTCTGCCAAGTTAGTGAGTCGTTGCTGGAGGTCCTTTTTACGTTGTTGCGCTGCCATTTTTTCTAGTACAGCCTTGGTGGGGGTGTGCCATTCTAGGGCCCATGTTGCTAACACCACATAAATAACATTTTTTGTTGCCATGAACCGAAGCGTGACCCATGCTCACTTCGGATCCTTCTGCGCTCGGATATATAAGTTATGCATAAACGCTTTGAACTCGGCCATGATTTGCAAAGTGTTGTAGATTTTTGGAGACATGCGTGGTCTGCGAGTGATCCGTGTTCAGATAGTACCCTCCATGAAGGTCCAAAAAACCCTGATGTCAGAAGCCCTCGTTGCATCCTTTGTAGCCCAGAGCAAAGTATACTGCATTGCTTCCGGTAGGCTGTCTTCAATGCTGGGAAAATGGCTACCTTGTGGCAGTTGTCCTGCAACTAGAAGGATTGATAGTAGCAACCATGCATAATAAAATGTCTTACCTTTTTCCTGTGCTTCCTGACAGTTTGTCAAAACTTCGTCGCATAAGAACTGTGCCCAGTTAAACTGAACCACTGCCGCACACTATTCCGCAAGTGCAATGATAGGAGCTGGCACCTCATCTGCATGACATTTCTCATTAGTTTACAAGCTAGTAACTGGGTAGCAATTCGTACCCCTCGGTCTTTGATGCTTTCTATTGCATACCCCCGCTTCTGCTTCTCCAACTTATATTTAGCCTTCCTTGTTTCGGTGTGACCCGCATCGCTACTTGTCCCAACTATGTTTGTGGGGTCATTCCCTTTTACTGGAAAGTAGGTAATCCGGTGTACTAAATCAGTTGTGATCGGAATCGGCTCCTCCAACCAAAGAAATCCATCATGGACCAAACATAGCAATTGCCGGATAACACAGATGGTGAGGGTTGTGCGGTGATAGTGAGGTATCCACTTTAGATTGAGTAACCCCGCCTTCTCCACACTTAGTAACCACTTCTACGGCAGTAATTTATCTTCGGCCAATTCAGGGAACTTGTCATTGTCCGCAAGGTCCCAGTCTTTGAACTTGATACTCGGGACTCGGCCCAGTGACAACCCATCAAACCTTATCTCATCTAAAAGAAGCGGGGTTTGGAGCGTATTCTTTGCAGCGTCCACATCCTTAGGTAGCTTGACCATGCTGATCCATGGGGGAATATATGGGGGTCGTTGCAGAATTTGGAAAACATCCTCTTCAACCTCATCTTGTGCGTCAATTTGATCAATCAAAGCTTACAAAACTTCATTGTCCTCCTCAGTTTCGGTGGTGATTGCTTTGCCCTTTTCAGCTCCTGATAGCTTATTGAACCTCGACGATATCCTAACTGGCCCATCGGCTGCTTATTTTTCTGAGACCGCGGTGTGCATGGGGATTTTGGGACTTCGTGGAACGTGGCGGCTTCATCTAGCACCTCTTGGGTGGAGTATAGTTCTTCCGCGGACCGTGCTCGGGTTCTTGCCATGGTACTCATGGAAACCTTGGCAGCCGAGTGTTTGCTGGTCGTTACAGGTTCCAATCTCAAATATCCCGGCACTGTCTAGAGGTTATTAGATGAACATGTAGATTTGAATGAATCCCATCCCTGCACTTCCAGCTTATTAGCACCATTTAGGTGGCAGATCATTTCGTATCTAACTCAAAAGTTTTGTCTTAATGGTCCACCGCCCACTCCTCCCTGACCTAACTTGACTTTCTTGTCAGGAATAGTGATGTTAATGGTCAATTCTCATGTTTTGCATGTGGAAATTTCATCACCCGGGTGCTGCCACGATGTTGTGGCCCACATGACTCTGTAGAGAACCTTTTTGCCACATCGGCCTCCCGCAGAATTGTTTATAGTCCTGCGCCCTCTTTCAACTACTTGGGGTGCTGGGACTGTGCTTCCTACAGCTAGTCAGGTGGTCACACCCCTGGTGCGATTTCAGAATTTCCCTGCTAGCCCGAGCTGCGAGCACATTCCGAGTGTCTTTGTAGCTATTATATCTTTGTGCACCGCTGTGTGGGGTATATTCTTTCGTAGGTGCGGGTGCAGCCATGATAGTAGGGTTGTGGCGCATTCACATTCTACGGGATACCCTACCTGGCTCGATTTCCTTATGTGCAGACTCATGCGGCCTTCGTGGGTGTTGCTACCTTTCATTTCGCTGCTTCCTTCCCTAACTAGCGCACTTTTCTTCCAGAGTTGTGCCCATAGGTTCTCGATTTCATGAGGCCTGCTACTACCTTGCTTAGTCTAGGCTCCTGTCCATTTACTTCTTAACACTGTCATCTATGCCTCCCTTCTGGTATAGGCTCATTGAACCCGTGGTATCCGCAATTTCCCAATGGGTCATTTTGTTGAGCGAATGCTGAGCGATCTTCCCCCTACTCCCTTGTTGACTTTGTCACGGGTTGCTGACGAACGAGATTGCCCCCTAACCCTTGCATATACCTACTTACGATATCTGCGCCACTTTCACCGAATCTTTTGGCATGGGCTCCATTTGTGGATAATTGTTGTGCACGGTGTCTCCGCAGGGTCATCTTGTGGCCTTTATCTTAGAATCGTCATTTTGCACTGGTCAACCGCCTACGTGGCATCCTCATCTGTTGGCCTGTCCCTTGCTTCCATGGTTACATGGCGTAGCAATCTGACCATCATATTACAATTTATTGTCATTACCTCATGCAATCGGTTTTACCACTGCTCAATCTCTTCATCTCAATCTGATGTACAAGAACTGTCATGGTCCCATGAGATTCGTCTGTCCACGGTCAGATTCACTTGGTCCTGATCCTCCACAGTGATCTGGTAAATACAATCCAATTCATCGTCGCTTTCCTCATTGCGAACTAACTTGATATAACGTGCTCCTTCGGCTAGGTCTAATGGAACCACTATGCGGAGAGATTTTTTTTCGAATATCATTTTTCGTTTCTTTAGGTTGATGAATCCATTCATATCCGTTGCCCAGTCTATCCATAATAATGCCGGATATGGGTTACTTTCATCCACAATCTCTATGACCTCAAAATCGGTTAGTGTGCTTACACCATCGATGTCTACTGTAACTCCCTACAGTCTTCCCATAGGCAAGATCTTCTATTGGTTTTCCATCTGCAATTGGATAGGGGACCATTACAGTGTAGGCCTGCCCATGTCCCAGGTTTGTTTAGGTAGGACATTCGCATCTGACCCCAAGTCCAGAACAAACTTCTCCATCTCATAGTCCCCAATCTGGGTAGTCAACCACATTTCTCGCCCTATTTGCAACGCATGCTTGCCCAACTTCCGTATCATTTGAGGTTCGTCCGATCCTGCGCACCTAGTTATTAACTCTTGCAATCCCTTCACTGCTTTGGTATTTCGGAGTAGCTTCATGCATGTCTCTAAGAAGGTAGTTAGCATAGAAGTATCCTTCTCTAACTCTGTTTGATCCATGCTACCCGAAGTGGAAGCTTCTGCGAAGTTCTTCTTGGCCTCCATAAATGTTTCCTTCGCGCGCTCCAAGTCAAACTCTGGTTGTTTTGCAGGAGCCTTGCGAACCCATGTATCCTCCTCTGGTCACTTCCCTTTATATTTTCTCGTAGTTTCACTACTTCTAAGCATCATATTCACATTAGGGTCTTCTGTGCGCGGTTCAGCCTTCATCATTTGGACGTTCTGAGTGGGGGTAGCTGGAAGCACTCCTTTTTCCCGCATTTGAGCAATTAGAGTGGGGCAATCGACTGCTTCGTGGTCGAATTGGTAACAGTATGGGCAATAGGTTCTGGTCGGGTTCATGAAATCATGTGCGTACTGCCTTAGTCCTCCACAATTATAGCAGATCAATTGTCCTCGTCTGCGTCCGGGTCCTATTCCCCCTTAGCCCCATCCGCCTCCTTGGAATCTGCCCCGTGCTATTGCTGCGGCATGATCTTGCCCACGTGCCTCCATATGCATCCTATAAGTAGGTGTTCGATCCATCAACATCTCATAACTTCGGTAGTTTCTTTCATCGTGGCCCACCATCCTACAAAAGTTTCAAAATAACCGTTGGGGGGGGGCTGTCTTAGATTCTATAGATGATAGTTTTCTGTGGCATGCTTTCCTCCTTCTTGGCATATCATGAACCAGAGTGCAGGTGTTGTAGTTGGCCTTGCTTGTAGCTCTGGTCGCAATGGTATTGGTCCCCCCGCCACCACATAGTTGGCAAAGACCGGATAGTGTTCCTTGTCGTGGCCCTGACCCTCACATTTGATACGCCATACTTATTCGCACCCTTCTGATCGTGGCGCCTGTCCTTGTTTCAAAATTCTCATCTCTAAGCATAGGTTTTGTAATTTCACGTGGATTTTCTGAACTTCCAACCCCGGATCCTGTATTGGGGTTTCGTGTAATCTCATCGCGGTTTATAATGCTTCAGCTTGGGTTGAGATCTTTTGCTGTGATAGTGCCATCCTTAGATGTGGTGTCAAGGACGCCAAAAAACACGCGTAGTGCTACGCATTCATTAATGTCATGTTAGCCTCGCGGATTTTGATTTTTAACCTCTGATCTAGATCCCATGGGGTTTCACCCGGTAGCATCGCTATCTCTTTCAACCCAATGACCGACTGTGTCTCTGATTTTGGCCAACCAAATTCTTTGTTCAATGCGTCCTGGATCGCTGTTATTCCCACATTCAGATGATCGCTTGAGTACTTTATATACCATGTCAACTCGCGTTCCTGCAGCGCACTCACCAGGGTAGCCTTTTTGTTGTTATCGTCTATTATGCCTTGGGCTTCCCATGCAACCCTTACCACAAACCAGAACTGACCTGGTTCCTCATTTCTTGCACCCTCAAATATCGACAACTTGACTGCGCTTGCCATCTCAACCTTCGGTGGTGGTGTAGGTGGAGGTGGAGTGGGTGAAGATGGATTTGATGTTGGTGAAGTAGGTGATGGCATAGACGGAGGTGGTATCAGTGGAAAGTGCTGCTTAATCAACCGGACCACGCTTCACAGGGAGAACCTCGTGAGCTCCTCCTCACTTTCTCGTGAAATAGAAATTAGTGGACTGTTCTCTAATCCTTAGGTTCCTAGGTAGCCTCTTCCACTTTGTGTTACACCAGACATCAATAAATGCACATAATCTGTTTTTCACACAACAACATCTTAATCCAAGTATTCAATGATTTGATGTACATACATTGTGGTCCTTGGAGAAAGCGCCTTTATACTTCACTATAACTCATGATTGTGTCTATTGCAAACACAATAATAAACCCTCCTATTACCTGATCCAACCAGTGATCTACTGCGCATGCGATTTTATCTTCAGATGCTTCTAGCCTGTGTACCAACTCTAGAGTCCACACAATAGGTTGATCTAGTCTGCACCTTCCCACACTGTCCACTAACCTCGCGATCCACTCATACAACTCTATCAGAAATGTTATGAAGAAGATTTCATGGATATCTGTGTATATGTAATGATCCAATCACCCTTCCTCCGATATCCACGGGTTTCTGTTTTCTTGAACCACGAACTCGTGAAGCTTCTAATCCAGCCAATCTTCAAGCTCTTTCTTTGTAGGATTCCATTGTTCCGACATCAGACATCCCTTAAGCAGATCCCGGTCCCGGCAACGGAACCATTTGTTGGCTTATATGGGCCTAACCTAGGTTTGGAAGAGTTATTTAGCCAAACAAATCCAGAAGCTACTGGCCCTTTTAGCAAAAGCCCGTCGAGCGCGGATTGAGGTGTCACCCGAGGTAGTAGGGGAGGCTGTTGGAACTAGGTTTCCGCACCCTTGGGATGTCTTGATGTGGTGTGGAAGGCTCACACACCGTTATATGGCTTCGTGCCACTCGGCCTCGCGTAGATCCGGATCCAGGAAAATCCTTACTACTTATTAATGCGCTATTTATAGATTAGATCTACTTTTTATGGTCTTTAAGCAAACATTTAACAAAAATAACCAGTTCGTGCACCCAGAAAAGATACAGATTCACATAGATTCATAACATAAGCATACGCGCATAGATCAAACAGTTATATCAACCATAAATTAGCTAGATCCGCAATAATTTAGACAACACAGAATTTCAGAATCAACTTATGTTTATTCACTTCCTTCACCAATACATCCAGATCCACCCTGTGCACTCAGCTGCAGGGGTCTACACACAGAGCTGCAGACTCTACTAGGTCTCTATGCACACAGCTACAGAGCCTCTATCTATCTACCAACACTCATTCAATCTTCACTTGGAGTACAAGTCGATCCATGTGAAAAATGTTCTGGAGTCAAACATGGAAAGACATTGCCTGATTACTAGCCAATGATGTCAGTTGTTAACAGGCGCAAGAGGAATCACCAATAATGACAATGACCCTCAAGTTACTACAGTACAATTCACGTGGTGTGAAAAAGGACTTGGCGTTGAACACCACGTAAAATCTCTCGTTCGAAGGCCATTGATGTAAACTTGTCACCAAAAGCAAGAAACTTGCCATTGAGGCATGCAAGCTTCAAAGTACTGAAAGGGTTGTTCCTAAGTCAAATTCTTGGATAATGAGCTGATGTCGACAAGAAGAGACCCGTCGCAAGAGGGCCTTAATGAATCCCACATCAATGACACTGAACGAAGCAAATGATTTTGGAGGTGAAACAATCTGACGATATAGGGTTTAGGGTGGCGATCATGAAGGAATGGAGCATGAATGTATTGCAGTGGGTGAGGCACAGGTGAATTGTCTGAATGACTTCTCTTGAACATATCGGTGACACTGACGATGGATTGGTAGCGTTAACCCCAAAGATGGATTGTGTGACGAACCAATGGTGGTGACCAGTGAACGGAACAACCCAACCCGACATGGGTGCGGAAGGAAAGTGTCATGTTCAAGAGCGACTTGCTACCAATAAAGTTTTTTCAAGTTTTCTTCCCAATTTTCCCCAGTCATTGTTGACCAGTA